>MU787663.1:33086-49592 GCA_026770625.1 Nicotiana glauca | reverse complement strand
TTATTTGGTGGCTGCCATAATTTTTGGTATAGTAGTTGTGACTCATTCACACTATATACATTTGGCTTCCGCAATACTAAATACTAATTATTTTATTGCTTAAGATTGAAATGGGAATGTGTCGGCTGGCCTTATCTTCACGAGAGACGCCATCACGACCGGGTCCGAGTTTAGGGTCGTGACACCTACTCCATGCACTAAACCTACCAATGCAAAGCTATTGCCGTCTATCATCTATAAATCTTTGTTTGCTAGAAATGCTTGCTGTCCATCATCTATAAATATTTGCTTCATTGAATTGCCTACAGTCCCGTTGTATGATTGATGGACCAGATATATTGTACTCCTTGAATAAGGACAAAGGAAGGTTCAAAAGATTGTATATTGAAGCATATACATCGTATTTTGAAGGGAATGAAGGTTCAACTTCTTTCACAAAGAGCACTTAGTTTTGCAGGAATCATCTATTTCTTTCTTCTTATTGTTCTTCTTGCAATCAATAAATCCATCACTAATGCTCAAAATAACCAAGCTTTTCTTTATCAATCTTCAAAACTCTAAAACTACAGAAAGTTCTCTTTTACAGCTTCTTCCTTATTTGTTTTCTTGTCATAACTAAAATTCACTTTTCTGCATCATTTGCTTCCAACTTTATTGAAGTATAACCAAAGAGTTTTAAAATCTTATAAGGCAGTTGATATACGTTTAAAATTACTTACAACTATCATAATCGTTACTCCATCCAGTTATCCCATAAATTATAACTATAAATGGAGAAATAGATTAAAAATTCAAAGTCAATCAATGAAATTACGAAATATGAAATCAGTCCTAATGTTGCTTATATTCTTATTTCTACATAATAGAAGAGCTTTCGGTTTTGACCTGTTAGATTATTGTCAAAAAAAATCAAATTGAGGGCATTTTGAAATTTTTATAGCACTGTACAAGAAATGTGCCCTTCAAACTCAAATTGAACCGTCCAGTGCACCACATTTGCTTTTCTTTTCTACCTTTCCCTAAAGTGTTCTAGTTTCATCTCGCTTTGTTCATCAAGTTCCATCGCCTCGTTTGTTACACAATTTGCTATTTACTTTGTATAACTCTCTCTTGGTCAGTTTTTTTTTTCTTTTTCCTTTGTGATTTCTCATAGATTCAGATTGCAGATTGCGTTGGAACTTCAAGATGAGAATCCATCACTAAAAGATCTTGTGAACCCTTTCCTTTGGACATAGTGTGTGTGAATGAAAGGTATAATAAGTTTTTCCCCTTTTTTTTGATGATCCGTCGTTGCACATTTTTTTTATTGGGCTGAAAATCTGGGTGTCACCGAGTGCATGAGTTAGTAAGTGTCAACAGAGTCAAAACTTCTAATACAACTGTCTAGAAAGATATAATAGTGCTAAATAAACTGAAAAGAAGGAGAGTCGAGGTTTGTTGGCGTCATAACAACTACCTCAATAATATCCAAGCAAATACTACACCAAGTATAGCAACCGACGTGCCCATAAGTACCTGGATTTATACATAAAGTGCAGAGTGTAGTATGAGTACAACCGATCCAATGTACTCAATAAGTAACAGGAACCTTGGGCTAAAAGCAGTGACGAGCTCAGAAAGGAACAGTTCAAATCCAGATAATCATAGTACAGATATAACAGGAAAATGACGGCAATAACTTAATAAAATCTCATAATCAATTCGAACACAGTACAGAAATGTAGACATGCTTTCAAGTTTAATAGTTTAAGCTCAACACTGTTAAAATATGCCAAAGTATAACTGATATTAGAAATGTTGCATCTCTATATCTACAGGTCAAATGTGCATGTCACATGTAATGCATCATAGCGATAGACTCATGTACTCATACTCTCAGATTACTCAATCTCACTGTCACACTCCCTACTCATCACTCTTAATCACTCAGCACTGTACGGTACCTGCACTCACTGCTGGTATATCAGACTCCGGAGGGGTGAATCCTACCTAAGAGCTAATATAAGCTAACATGGTTTGTAGCGGCGTGCATCTCGATCCCGTAATAAATCAATAAAACATGTTGCGATCCCATAATGAATCAATAAACCCTATTGCGACGTGCAACTTGATCCCATAATGAATCGATAAAACCTATTGCGGCGTGCATCCCGACCACATAAATATCACTCACAATTCGGCCCTCAGGCCAACTCATTCATCAATCTCTTTAGTCTCTCAGGCTCACAAATCTCATGCCAATTAGCCCGAAAAATAATAACATGATGTAACAATAAACGACAACAGAGACTGAGATATGATACGCAATAATTAATGTGATTGAGTATATAATTGCAGTTAAGAAAATAATTCAAAAGCAAAAATGACCTCAGTGGGTCCCAACAGAATAAACATATAGCCTAAATTTGATTTTTAACATGGATCGAAGCTCAATTACTTTAACACGTGGGCATTACATGAATAGCAATAAGGTCTTATAACCACACGGTACTACGGAGTCAACCGAGTAATAATTTCTACGGTGCACACCCACACGCCCGTCACCTATCATGTGCATCACCTCAACACCAACCACATAACACGTATTTCAGGGATTTATATTCCCAGTAGCAAGTTTAGAAGTGTTACTTGACTCAAATGGTGCAAATCACAACTCCAACAAGCCCTCCCCTCGCGAATGAGCCTCCGAACAACTCGAATCTAGCCACAAAAAAATTAATATAATCAATACAAGCTATAGGAAGAATCCATTTGATAAAGCTAAATTCTTTAACCAAAGTCAAAAAGTCAACTCAAAATATAGCTTATGAAGTTTCCCCAAATTTTCCCAGATTTTCCAGCCCAAAACATTAATTAAATGGTAAAAACAATTATGGATTCATGTATGTTAATCAAATCTGAGTTAGAATCACTTACCCCAATCAACTCCTTGAAAATCTCTCCAAAAATTACCTCAATTTGAGCTCCCAAAGTCCACACGTGAAATAATACTCTAACCCTCGTTTTTTAAATTAAATAGTCTGCCTAGTTATTCCTCTTCGCGATTGCGGAAAGTCCCTCGCGTCGCTAAGAACAAAAAATTCTACCCTAAAATTTACTCTTCGCAAATGCGAAGATTCCGTCACGAACACAGTGACTAATTCCCCCAAAGGTACACGATCACGGACACACACGTGTGACCACGTAGAGCAACGCGTCTGATATCCCAATTCTCCTCTTCCTGCTTTGTGAATGCGGAACCTATCATGTGTTCGTATAGCACTAACTCCAAAAGCTTTGAGATTGCGGACCAAATCTCACAAACGTGTAGAAAAATTTCACCAGTCGCCTAAACAACCCTTCGCGTATAAGGAAACCATCAACATATATAACAATAGTCCAATAAGTCCAAAAATGAGCCGAACATGATCTGAATCACACCCGAGCCTTGTCAGATCCCATCCAAACATACCAACATATCCTAAATTATCATACAAACTTAGCCAAAGTCTCAAATCATATCTAACAACATCGAAAATATGAATCGCACCCCAATTCAATCCTGATAAACTATTAAACTTCTAATTTGTAAAACCAATATCGTAACCCACCAAATAAAGAGTGATTGACCTTAAATTTAGCATACTTGTCATAAATGATACATTGACTCTATTTCAAATCTCAAAACCAAGATGTGATCCCAGTAACAATAAAGTCCACTCTTGATTAAACTTCTCAACTTTTTAACCTTCGTTAATTCAAGCCAAAACGACCTACGGATCTCCAAATCAAACTTTGAACATACTCCTAAGTCTAAAATGTCACGACCAAAACCGATTGGCCGTGAAGGGCACCCGGTACCTTACTCAAGTGAGTGCCAATGTAATACATCTTTCTTATTACATCATTATATACACGTGACATACAGATCTAATAGACCAACATGATCATTTATAAATTCAAAACATAGGCCGAAAAGGCCGTACAATCTTTCACGTACACGACATATGTCTACAAGCCTCCAAGAGTACATAAATGTCATAAAGGTAGGGAACGAGTCCCGCCATACCAAACAATACACATCTAAATTATACTAACCAAACAAGCAATTCTGAAGCAAATGGACCGCACCAACATCTTCCGCTGAGCTGATAGCCTAATTGGAGGGCTCTTGACCTGTCTATCTGGCCCTGCAAGCATGAAATGCAGCATCCCCAAGCAAAAGGAACGTCAGTACTAAATAATGTACCGAGTATATAAGGCAATATACTAAAAGCTAAAACTGAACTGATAATATAATAACTACAAGTAGCTGGAAGTCAATGAAAATCTGAAGATGTGCTTACCTGTTGATACTACCTCAACACTCTCAATATAGTAAGTAAAATAGTTGTCCGACCCTATATATATATATTTGCTCTGCCGTAGTAGGCTCGCTCATAGGCGCTCGGCTATACTAGGCTCTGTATCTCGACCAATTGGGCTCGTTCATAAGCGCTCGGCCACAGTAGGCTCGGTATATATATAACTGCTCTGCCGTAGTAGGCTCGCTCATAGGCTCTTGGCCATACTATGGCTATGTATCTCGATCAACTGGGCTCGCTCATAAGCGCTCGACCACAGTAGGCTCGGTATATAATTTACCATCTGATCACAATAGGGGCCTGCCCATTGATTGTATCTCGATGGTAATGAAAATACTTTTAATACTGTATATATATAAACTCTATGCTCTCTTGACTGGAAGAAGGAAAATACTCAACTGAATATGAATTCCCCATAAGGAGAATATGGTAATTTACAAAACTAGAAAAATATACGTAACTTGCGAGACTAGCAAAATATATGCAAATTCCGGGATATGAATTTTTTTTATGCCTCGTTATCAACTTTTATAATAACGAGATTATGCCAAAATAAAGAAAGAGCTTAACCTTACATACATGTTCCAGGAATTATTCGAACGCATCTGCTGTTTGCGAAATGTGGACGAAATTCACACTTGGACGAACTTGATGTTCTTTGCTTCCAACGTTTTTGATCAAACCAGAATGAATTTAATCTAATTGTTGGATCTTGAACTCTTTGGCTAAGAGTTCTTTGGACGAAAATGGAGTGTCCTTCGGTCCTCACGTTCTTTGTTCAAAATCAGAATGTAAAGTGTTTCTTTATTTCCTCTTTCTATATAAGAATCCTTACTAGATGAGGCATTTGTAAATTAGCCTTGAAACATGTAAATGTGGTTTATGATTCATCTTAAAACTAAGAAGGGGCTGCCACATTTTGTTTTGGAGATAATTATAAATTTTTGTCCACTTATTAGTTAACCAAGTAATGTCTCGTTACCCGGTAATTAATCAATTACCCGCATAATTTAAAAATTATCCCAAATTACTTAAAATTCTATTTATTACTAAAATACTTCATATATACTTTATATTATGCTACCATGGTCATATGGTACCTTACGTGGTATTAGTCCACAAATACTGGGTATTTTAGCTCGGGCCGTATTTTATCCTAAAATGCCAAACTTGGACAAAATTTATTTTCTTTTACTTGCTCCCCCTTTCACCTTCATGAATTTACTAATTACTTGTGAAATAGCATAATCCTTATGACAAATTCAATGTACAATACTTCAGGGTGCAACAACGTCGTAACTTAATACTGCGAAGCAATATATTTTACTGCAGAGCATAACATCGATGTAATACTGCAGGGCGTAACATTATTTCCCCTTTGGAACATTCGTCCTCGAATGTTGACTGACGCATTTATCATTTTCATAAATTATATCTTTCAAATACTTTAGAACTTCTCTTGCCATTTAGGTGACTGTCCTGTGAATGAGTCTAAAGTCCAGGGCATTCCCCCCTTAGGCCTCCTTCTCATGCCACAACTTGTAGTCGGAATCTTCCAATCTTGTAACTGTTACCACCTTTTATCATGCAGCCTGTACAATTTTGACCTTGTAAGTGTGCCCAGTCTCTAGGATCCATACATAGAGCTTGATAAAATGTCCCTTTGGGCATATATGAGCATACTGAAGTTCTTCGCTCGTCACTTTTTTGAATTCCCGAATATTGATCTACAATATGCCACTGATAACTTGAAACTTCTTACGTAATACTTTGCTCCTAGGGCTTACGTTACCTCAAGGAATATTCGAAGTGATTCCCATAATCGTATTTCATAATGTCTCAATGTGATTCACCTTGTGGGGATATTCTAATTTCGTGGCGCCAGCGGAATCTTTTCTCCTTCTCTTTCAAATAATTATTCAAACGAAGGCCCAAACGTCATCCTGTGCTTGTTACAATTATCCCCTTATTTTATTACTAGGTCAATATTTTATTTCTTCTAAATGCTGTTAATCTTAGACTCCTTTGAGTTCATTAAAGCTATCGTGAGCTTTGTATAACATAGAGAAACTATCTGCTCTTCTTGTTTTCATGGGCTTAATCCTAAAGACTTATCCATTCTCGTCACCTATTCACTTGCCTTTCCTTATCCTTACTCATGCTTCCTTAAAACTTTATCGCTCTACCATACTTTAACTTGCGACCTATAAATATCCATTTATAAACTTTTCTTCAATTTGCTTGTACCATAGATTTTCTTATGTTATTCAGGAACGTCAAGCGATACATCACATTGTCTCCAACTTTTCTCTATTATCTTAACTAGGTCTCTCACTACTAAGAAACCATAGGATGAAGATGATGTTATCATTCACAGTTATTGGATCCCCGTACTTATAGACTTCTATCTAAAGTATGGACTATTCACGATCTTCTGCCTTTGAGTAACTCGTACGTTATTCACCTTTAACTCACTTACCTTAAAATCTCGCATTATATCTTCTATCTCTTTTGTAGCCTCCCTTCAACCTAGGTCTAATTCATGTCCATAACTTGAATCTCTATTATAGTACTCGCACCTCCAGTACATATACACTCCGGTAGGAGCTTCGTACTGACTTCTTATGAGGCTGATACTTCTTCTTACTAGCTTCCTTATAGAGCCATTATAGATTATAGTTGTTGTGTTATTTCTCTTGAACATCTGATATTAAGAGTGATTATTTCATGTTCTCAAGCACAACTTCTATAATTTTTCTAAGTCCAATAATCAGACCCTTGATTTACTTGGGTGATGTAATTCTTTAGTTTCCTCTTCCTTCTGATCAGCCTTTACGTAGCTTAAGCTATCTTCTTATCTGTGGATCATGGTATCAGTTATTACCTTAGACTTTCATGGGTGTTATGGAATATCCATGATACAATCTTCTAACAATTCGATCATTTGTCTATGCCCTGGGATCAATTCTTTCTTTTAACTTATATCAGAGTCTTATATGGTTGTATGATTATCAACAAATATGCTGCCTGGATAATGATCCAAATTCTTGAGTGTATCCATAATGTACTAACTCTGGATCATTGATTGAATAATTTCTTTCGTTTCATCTCAGCTTTCTTTAAATGTGTGCAATTACTTTTCCTGGTCTTTCTACCCCTTGTTACGTCCATACTTAGCTTATCTTAGTGCTCATATTTTCTAGAGTTCTCATACAACTCATATGATCTCGAATATTCTTTTAATTCTTACTTCCCATTCATTAGCCTCGGTAGGTGCCACTTTCCTTTGGAATGCTTACAATGTTATTGCGAGATTGTTGTTACACGACCATTTACTCTTTAGGTCGTTGTACTTAGGTTGAAGACTTCTTTCTTATCTCATTAGCTAGTCTTTCTTTGTAGTATTTAAGGAGAACCCTTGACTCTTGTAAAGTTGTGAGCTTATTACAGATCTTTTTGATGTCCTTACTTGCCTGTAATCATCCGTAGTTGCTTACCTCCATGCCCGTGTGCTTGTATGGTTTCTTTTGAACTAATATTTAGACTGCCTTACCAGTGGCACTTTTTTTATCCCCGTAAAACTCATACGGCATCTTTAGCTACCCCGACTCTTGTTTGAATATATCTCAAATATTATAATGATATTCTTTGAGCCTGAACTCTCCATGTTAGGTTCTACCATGTTTATCTGACACGATCTGGTGACTCATCTGTAACCTCCTGTTTAGCCATAATTGAGATCTTCCTGACCAATTACTAGCTACTCATTGGCCCATTCTCATATCAATATTCCTTGTAGTCTTTTTTTGGGTTATTTTCTTTATCTTAACTTACGTCTCGCACTGACTCCTTATTTATTAATAATAACTCGAGCATGAACCTTTACTTCCTCTCTTTGACGTCGTGCTTGCACAATGTTCTTGAATCGTAGCATATTTGTAAGATTTGTATAAGTGTCGTCTTATTCCTCTTTCATTTATCACATTCTTTCTTTACCATTCCGTAGTCGCTAGAACCAATTAATTCTGACTTAATGTCATATCGTTCCATATTCCCCTCTTTAGGGGTATGCTAAGAGCTGAAGCCACAATGATCTACCTATAGATGTTTTACCTCTTCATCTTTGGCATCGTTTCTCAACATCAATAATACTTACTCGCCTTGCGGCAATCCTTTTGTTCCAAGGATGACAAATTCCCTTACTCGCGAGGGTGATACTTAATGTAACTGGTACATACGGTCCCTTAAGCTTAACTTTGCTAACACTACTTGCTTTAGGGAAGCGTCTTCCTGAATGACCATTCTCTGAATTTCTCTTGAACCTTCTTATGTTGTCCGTCCTATTATTGCCGGAATGTGATATGAAAATCTCATGATGCTGGCTATTACCAAATCACTCAGTCCCTAATTCATATTTAGTTTATCTTATTCACCAGCATATACTGATTTCTATTACTCTGGGGTCTAACTTTTTCTCTTGGTAAATGCGCTAGAGTTGCGGACTTATTTCTCGAAATGAGGACATGACTGTATGGCTTGTACTTTTTTTTTGTCCTAAGGACTATCACCACTCGTCTCTTCTTTCACTTTGACTATAGATTTTGTAATATCGTCATATTTAATCTACCATTGTCATCCATGTACCACATCTTACTCATAATGTTTCATTAACTCTTTTCTTATTCCCCGCTAACATTTATGCCTATCACTTTATTCTGAAAACTTGAACGAGACATTCTTTTGCTTTTAGCTTCCTTTTGATCCCTCCCGTGGATCTTCAAGTTGCTTAACATTCTTGCTTTACTAGGGACGCGAGCCACACTAAGGTAATATGTATCCCTTCAAGGATTATAGTGCATATCTTTGTATTTCTCATATCCGGCTGCACTATTTTAAAGTGTACTATCTGGATGTCTCACAAGGAGATCTATTAGCACATTTGCAATATCCTTCGGAAATGTCAACTGTCACAGACAATTCACCCGCCATATCTTCTTATATTACTTCTATTAACCCCATAGGGCATATCTGGAATGGGTGCGACCAATTGTATATACCTCTGTTATTATTGAATATAACTTAAAAAGCTTATGTGCCTCTGCCTGAATTATAAACATTGTTGACCTTTGTTAACTGAGTGCCTCGTACCATTCTTTATCTTGTTTCTTTTGCTTGATGAAACTTGTATTTATCTTCTTAATATCTCATTTTCTTTCACCATAAAGGTAGATAGGCATTCTTGCCTTAAGACTTCTTATCAAGAGGCTTACACCTTTCAGTAGGCACATGATATGCCGAAGATCTCACATTTACTTATCATAAGTATGATACAAATTCGAGTTCCTCTAATTCAACACTTCCACAACTATATCTCTAATCGATCATCTTTCTAAATGTAGGCATTGTCGCATTACAAATAAAAATAGAATTTCGGGACTTGAATTCTTATAAGTGAGATCTACCACACGATCTAGAGTAAGAAGAAAGAGAGACAGTCTTAAATGCCCTGTAGCCTCCTGTTTATAAGTGTGGTGCATGACACACCCATAAACAAGACTCTACTAGACACGGCTTGTAGACTCCCTAGGAAAGAACTGCTTTGATACCACTTTTGTCACGACCCAAACCGATGGGCCGTGATGAGCACCCGGTACCTTACTCAATCGAGTACCAACATAACATATCTTTCTTATTACATCATCATATATACGTGGCATACGGACATAATAGGCCAACATGATCATTTATAAATTCAAAACATAGGCCAACAACGCCGTACAATCTTTCACGTACACGCCATATGTCTACAAGCCTCTAAGAGTACATAAATATCATAAAGGTCGGGACAGAGTTCCGTCATACCAAACAATACACATCTAAATCATACTAACCAAACACGCAACTCCGAAGCAAATGAAACGCGCCAACATCTTCCGCTGAGCTGATAGCCTACTTGGAGGGCTCTCAACCTGTCTATCTGGACCTGCGGGCATAAAACGCAACATCCTCAGGCAAAAAGGACGTCAGTACAAAATAATGTACCGAATATGTAAGGCAATATACTGAAAGCTGAAACTGAACTGATAATATAATAACTGCAAGTCAACGAAAATCTGAAAATGTGCTTAACTGCTGATACTGACTCAACTCTCTCAATATAGTAAGTAAAATAGTTGTCTGACCCTATAAGGCTCTCTATATATGTAACTGCTATACCGTAGTAGGCTCGCTCATAGGCGCTCGGCCATACCAGACTCTATATCTCGACCAACTGGGCTCGCTCATAAGCGCTTGGCCACAGTAGCCGTAATAGGCTCGCTCATAGGCGCTTGACTATACTAGGATCTGTATCTTGACCAACTAGGCTCGCTCATAAGCGCTCGGCCATAGTAGGCTCCGTATATAATGTACCATCTGATAAGAGATTGCTCAATAGGGGCTTGCCCATTGATTATTGCACGATGGTAATGAAAATACTTTTAATAAAGTGTATATATATATATATATATATAAACTCTCTGCTCTCTTGACTGGAAGAAGGAAAATAGTCAGCTGAATATGAATTCTCCATAAGGAGAATATAGTAATTTACAAAACTAGAAAAATATACGTAACTTGCGAGACTAGCAAAATATACGCAAATTTCGGGATATGAATTTTTTTTTATGCCTCCTTATCAACTTATATAATGACGAGATTATGCTAAAATGAAGAAAGATCTTAGCCTTATCCTACCTGTTTCAAGAATTATTCGAACGGATCTGCTTTTTGTGAAATGTGGACGAAATTCACACTTGGATGAACTTGTTCTGCTTTGCTTCCAACGTTTTTGATAGAACCGGAATGAGTTTA
Source organism: Nicotiana glauca (assembly GCA_026770625.1). NCBI lineage: Eukaryota > Viridiplantae > Streptophyta > Magnoliopsida > Solanales > Solanaceae > Nicotiana > Nicotiana glauca. The sequence goes on along the minus strand of MU787663.1, from coordinate 38,397 downwards.
ATCTAATTGTTGGATCTTGAACTCTTTGGCTAAGAGTTCTTTGGACGAAAATGGAGTGTCCTTTGGTTCTCACGTTCTTTGTTCAAAATCAGAATGTAAAAGTGTTTCTTTATCCTTTCCTCTTTCTATATAAAAATCCTTACTAGATAAGGCATTTGTAAATAAGCCTTGACACATGTAAAGGTGGTTTATGACTCACCTTAAAACTACGAAGGGGCTGCCACGTTTTTTTGAGATAATTATTAATTTTTATTTACTTATTAATTAACTAGGTATTGTTCCGTTACCCGGCAATTAACCAATTATTCTTATAATTTAAAAATTACCCCAAATTACTTAAAATTCTATTTATTACTAAAATACTTCATATACACTTTATATGGTATGCTACCGTGGTCATATGGTACCTTGCGTGGTACTAGTCCACAAATATTGTGTATTTTAGCTCGGGTCGTATTTTATCCCAAAATGTCAAACTTAGACAAAATTTATTTTCTTTGACTTGCTCCCCCTTTTACCTTCATGAATTTACTTATAACTTGTGAAATAGCATAGTCCTTATGATAAATTCAACGTACAATACTTCAGGGTGCAACATCATCGTAACTTAATACCGCAAAACGTAATATCACCGCAATATATTTTACTGCAGATCATAACACCGACGTAATATTGCGGGTCATAACACAAAATAACCATAAGAAACTATCAGAACCATCAAAACTCCATTCCAGAGTCATTTACATATAAGTCAACATCCGGTCAACTCTTTCAACTTAGGCTTCCAACCTTGGGATTAAGTGTCTCAATTTATTCTGAAACATCCCCGAAACCAAACCAAATACTCCAGAAAGTCACATAACAACAAAACAATATAGAAGTAACAATGGGGTAACAGGGGTACTATACTCAAAATGACCGACCGAGTATTATATTCTTCCCCTCTTAAATAAATATTCGTCCTCAAACGGGCCTAGGATCATACTTGGAATCTCAAATAGGCATGGGTAGCTGCTCCACATCTCCTGCTTGCTCTCCCAAGTAGCCTTCGTGACTGGCTGACCTCTTCACTATACTTTCATTGAAGTTATATTCTTCGACCTCAACTTTCGAACCTGTCGATCCAAAATGGCCACCGGCTCCATATCCTAAGTCAGATATGATCTCCATCTAACTGAAACCTACTGAAGTCCAAAACATGAGATGGATCACCAAAATACTTCTTGGAGCATGGAAACATAGAAAAATAGGTGAACACTCGATAGACTAGGTGGCACGCTTGTAAGCCACCTATCCAATCCTCTCAAGCACCTCAAACGGGCCAATATACCGAGGGATCAACTTGGCCTTCTTCCCAAATCTCATAACACCCTTCATGGGTGAAACTCTAAGCAATAACTTCTCTCCCACCATGTAGGCAATATTACGAACCTTCTGATCGACGTAACTCTTCTATCTAGACTGCGTCATGCGAAACAGATCCTGACTCAACTTAACCTTTTCCAAAGCATCCTGAACCACCTCAGTACCCAATAGCCTAGCCTCACTTGGCTCAAACCAACCAGCCGAAGACCAGCACCGCCTCCCATGCAAGGCCTCATACGGAGCCGTTTGAGTACTCGATTAGTAGTTATTGTTGCAAGCAAACACAACAAGCAGTAGAAACTAATCCCAAGAACCCCCAAAATCCATGACACAAGTGCCTATCATATCCTCCAATATTTGAATGGTGCAATCAGACTGTTAGTCTGTCTCACGGTGCATTGTTGTACTCAACTTAACCCGTGTGCTTAACTCTCACTGCACTGCTCTCCTAAAATACGATGTGAACTGCGTGCCCCGATCTGAAATAATGGACACCGGCATACCGTGAAGGCGAACAATCTCACAGTTATAGATCTCACCCTATCGCTCTGAAGAATAGGTAGTCCCAACTGGAATAAAATATGCAAACTTAGTCAACCATTCCACAATCACCCAAATAGTATCAAATTGCTTCAAAGTCTGTGGGAGCCTAACTACAAAGTCCATGATGATACGCTCCCATATTCACTCAGGAATCTCAAGCCTCTAAAGCAAACCGCCCGACCTCTGATGCTCGTACTTCACCTGCTAATAGTTCAAGCATCGAGCTACAAACTCCACTATATCTTTCTTCATTCTCCACCCCCAATAGTGCTGCCTTAAGTCAAAGATACATAGATGAATGGAATACCGCGAATTGTGGGCCTCCTCAAGAATCAACTCACGTAACGCATCCGCATAGGGCACATAAATATGATCCACTATCTGTAACACCCCATCATCTCTAATAGAAACCTACTTGGAATCACCGTGTTAAACAGTGTCCTTAAGGACAAGCAAATGGAGGTCATCATACTGGCCATCTCTGATGTGATCATATGACAAAGATCGAAAAACCACGCAAACTAGAACCCGACTAGGCTCCGAAATATCCAACCTCATGAACTGCTTGACCAAGGCCTGAACATCCGATGCAAGTGGTCTCTATGAAACATGAATATATGCATGGATACCCATGCTCACTGCTTTTTTACTCAAGGCATCGGCCTATATATTGGCATTCCCGAGGTGATACAAAATGGTAGTATCACAACCTTTTAACAGTTCCAACCATCTATGTTGTCTAGAATTTAGATCTATTTTCTTGAACAAGTGTTGTAGACTCCGATGACCTATAAATATCTTAAAAGACATACCGTAGAGATAATGCCTCCAAATTTTCAATGCATGGATGACGGCAGCCAACTCTAAATCATGAACATTGTAGTTATTCTCATGAGGCTTCAACTAGCGTGAAACATAAACAATCACTCTACCCTCTTGCATTAGGACATACCCAATACCAATTCGAGAAGCATCACAATACACTATATATGAGCCCGACATTGAAGGCAAAACTAGAACTAAAGCTATGGTCAAGGCAGTCTTGAGCTTTTGGAAGCTCTCCTCACACTCATCAGACCAACTGAATAGAGTACCCTTCTGGGTCAACCTGGTTAAAGGCGCTGCAATGGACGAGAAACCCTCTACAGAGCAACGATAAATTCTGGCCAAGCCGTGAAAACTTCAAATCGTAGTAGCTGAAAACGGTCAGGGCCAACTTTGAACCGCCTCAATCTTCTTTGGATCCACCTTGATCCCTTCGCTAGACACCATGTGCCCCAAGAACACCACTAAACTGAGCCAAAACTCACAATTGGAGAACTTAACATAAAGTTTATCCTCCCTCAATGTCTGTAGTACTATCCTAAGATATTGTGCATTCTCCTTCTGGCTATGTGCATACATAAGATATCATCAATAAATACTACTCCCTCTGTTCCAGTTTATGTGAACCTATTTCCTTTTTGGTCCATTCCAAAAAGAATGAACCCTTTCTAAAGTTGGTAACAATTTAGCTTAAACTTACAACTCTACCCTTAATGAGAAGCTTTTATAACCACACAAATACTTTGGGTCCCATTTGGACTTGTTTAGGACCACAAATTCCAAAAGTCTTCTTTTTTCTTAAACTCCGTGCCAAGTCAAGCAGGTTCACATAAATTGGAACAAAGGGAGTATGACTGGAACACAGTGTTCATCAGATGCATGAAGTCTGTTGGGGCATTGGTCAGCCCTAAAGACATCACAAGGAACTCGTAGTGACCATAGTGAGTCCTGAATGTCGTCTTCAAAATATCAGTATCCCGAATCTTCAACTAGTGATACCCAAACCTCAAGTCAATTTTAGAGAACACTCTAGCTCCTTGAAGCTGGTCAAATAAATCATCAATGCGCGGCAAATGATACTTCTTCTTAATTGTAACTTTATTCAACTGCCTATCTTCAATGCATATCCGCATAGTACCATCATTCTTCTTCAGAAACAGAAGTGGTGCACCCTAACGCGATACATTAGACCTAATGAACCCTTTATCAAGAAGCTCCTAAACATGCTCTTTCAATTCCTTCAACTGCGATGGTGCCATGCAATACGGAGGAATAGAAATGGGCTGAGTGACACCACTAAGTCAATACCAAAATCAATGCCCCTGTCGGGTGGCATAACCAGCAGGTCTACTAGAAAGTCTCACACTATCGAAATAGAAGCAATGGTAGGAGTATCAATACCAACATCCCTCACAAAATCCAAATATGACAAACACCCCTTCCCGACCATCCGTTAGGCATTTAGATATGAAATCGCCCTACTGGGAACATAGTCCAAAGAATCTCTCAACTTGATCCTAAGTAACCCCGGCATCGCCAATGTCATGGTCTTAGCGTGGCAATCCAGAATAGTATGACATAGGGACAACCATTCCATGCCCAAAATCACGTCAAAATTAACCATACTAAGCAATAAGAGATCAACTCCCATCTCCAATCCCCCAATGGTCACCACACACCGATATACACAGTCCATAAAAATATAATCGCTCACTGACAGTAGATATATGAACAGACGTAACTAAGGACTCATGGTGCACATCCAAATATTGAGCAAAATACGATGATATAGATGAATAAGTGAAATGAGGGTCAAATAATATGGAAGCATCCTTACGGCAAACTAGAACAATACATGTGATCACTGCATCTGAAGTAATGACCTCTGGACTGGAAGGGAAAGCATAACATCGAGCCTGACCACCACCTGATCTGCCTCTCCTTCTAGGGCGACCTCTAGATGCGTGAGCCCACCCGAGCTGGCTGAGCGGGTAGTGAAGTAACTATTGCGGAAGTCATATCCTGAACCATCTGCTGAACTTGACCTTCCAAAAGACGGGGACAATTCCTCTTTATATGACCAAACTCTCCACACTCAAAGAAACCCCGATCCAACAATGGCAGATGGTACAGAATCGGACCCCTAGAACCTGAATAACTACTAGAAGGACCTGGTACAAATGAACTCTAAACTGATGGAGCACGAGATGAACTCTAAACTAGGAGAGCACTAAGAGATGACTGACCCGAATGAGCACTATATGAATCATGGCTAGCTGATGCACCACGATGAACGGGATGAGCCATGTGACGGGCCTATAAGGGTGACCCCAGATGTGGTGGGACTGTCCTCCAGAAGAAACATCGCTGAAACCACCCGAACCACAAGGCCTCTTGACCTCCCTCTCCTCATCCTCCTGACTACAAACCAGCTTTAGCTGCCTAGCAATATTAATCACCTTGTCAAACCTAGCACCTGATGCAATCTCCTACGTCATGAAGAAGTGCAGTCCATAGTTGAGGTCATCAATGAACCTCCTAATCCCCCCATCTCTCTCTCTCTCCCCCCCCCCCCCCC
>MU787663.1:6235-18366 GCA_026770625.1 Nicotiana glauca | reverse complement strand
CGCATCATGTTAGAACCGGGATGACCCAACCGGTCATGCCAAATGATAAAATCATTAGAAGTAGTAAACTTTTTGTTTACTATGCCATGTGATTCAATCACACCAATATTTGTGTGATACAACCCAGAAGAAAATGCGGGTAGTTTTTCATGCACATATCTTTTACCCGCTTTTATTGTAGTAATATAAAGGTATTCCACCTTTCCTTCATTTGATGTCTCAACATGGTAGCCATTTAGGCGAATAGCTTTGAAACTCAACAAGTTTCTTTGAGATTTACTACAATACAATGCATTATCAATATTTAATATCGTTCCTTTGGGTAATAATAAGGTTGCTCTTCCGGAGCCCTCAATCAACTTTGTACTACCGGATATTGTATTAACATAGGCCTTTTTCATAACCAAATAAGAGAAAAATTTCTTTTCTCTTAATATTGTGTGAGTTGTAGCACTATCCAAAAGACATAAATCTTCATTACTCATCTTGGATCCAATTGAAGACTGGGGAATTTTAATTTCTTCATAAAAAAAATAAAAATACATCATGAGAAATACTGAAAAACTAATATCACCAACGACAATATAAGACAACTTAAGTACTACTTAAAAATAAAACAACTTTAGACGAGATAAAAGCACTGAAAATAACAACACAATCGCATTCCCCAATAAAATGATCAAACTTTAGTTTTGATCTGCAAAGAAATCTTCAACTTCCAAATGAGTAAGATCATCGAGGCCTTGAAAATCATTATCTTTCAAAGCAAGATTTGCCTCGGCATTGTCATCATTTTTGTTTGAGGGCCTTGCCTCAAAATCATTTTTAAAGGTCATGTGTGACTCCACTAAGGCATTAGCAGAAGATGCTCCAACATTATTTGCCTTTCTTTTGATGGAGTTTTGATAAAACCTGACAAAATGCTCAGGTGCACGACATTTAATTTTTCAATGACCTTTCATGCCACAGCGGTGGCAGTTACCGTTTTTGCCTCTTGAAGGATTGTTTTCAGAACCCATATTGTTCTCTCATTGCCATGACCACCACGATGACGACTATCATATCGTCTCTTACCATTGCCATGCCCACGTACATTCATATGACCATGATTATTATTCAGTCTTTTTCCAGACTTATCATGTCTAGATACCATATTTGCTTCAGGAAGCGGAGCTAACCCTGTGGGACGGGCTTCATGATTTTTCAGCAAAAGGGTATTATGTTGCTCAGCCACCAGAAGGCATGAAATCAACTCAGAATACCTTTTAAAACCCCCTTCACGGTATTGTTGTTGTAATGCCATATTTGAGGCATGAAAAGTCGTAAGAGTTTTTTCCAATAAATCCTCATCATTTATAACTTCCCCACATAATTTCAATTGTGAAGTTATTCGAAATACAACAGAGTTATATTCACTTATGGTTTTAAAATCTTGCAGCCGTAAGTGCATCCACTCATATCGAGCCCTTGGCAATACCGTAGCCTTAAGGTGATCATACCTTTCCTTCAGGCCAGTCCACAATTCAAGTGGATCTTTCACTGTTAAATATTCAACCTTCAAACCTTCATCCAAATGATGACGAAGGAAAATCATGGCCTTCGCTTTGTCTTGGCTTGATGCCTCATTACCCTGAGTAATGGTGTTACCAAGGCCTTTAGCGGCTAAGTGAATCTCAGCATCGAGAACCCATGATAGGTAATTCTTTTCAGAAATGTCAAGTGCCACAAACTCAAGCTTTGACAAATTTGACATAGTAAAAACTATCAAAGAAAATAAATGAATTAGAAATGATTAAGATGATAGTGAAAATAAATTAATGGATATAAACATTACAAATGTTTAAATTGTGTTGCCATAATACATATAGTGGTAATGATAACCTTAATCTAATTATTAGTATTTATGCAGATTTGAGAATGAAAGGTTATGTATTATATCAAACAACAATTTCTATAAATGAAGACAAAATATTGATAAAAATATAGGTTTAAGGTGATGGATTTTAACGCCAATAATTAGCAATTTATCATATTTGCCACAATGTAGTATTCATATTGATTCGTAATGATCATGATAACAAATTGACTTAATTCATACAATACAATACAATACCATTAGAATGACAAGAAGAGAAGAAGAAATGTAGAAGATAACCTGTTATACCTTTCGGATAAAGAATTGCACTTAACTTTTGACAAGGCTAGAGTCGTGCTGATAACGTGTTATAAAATAAAAGCGATTTAGTAAAACATGAACAAGAAATAGAGATATAGAGATATAGAGAGAAAGAGATAAGGAAGAGATTTTCTTCTCCAATTGTGTGTATTTTTCTATCTATTACAAGGCCTTTATATAGGCATAAAAAGTAAAGAAAATATTTCATGGAATATGTCATTAACCATTTGAGATGAAGATCATGGAAGAAGAGTAGACATCCACCATACATTTATATTTATCATAACAAGCCTCACTTAAATAGCTACTATTAATGATTATTATCATCTCACATCCAACTCTCCCTTAAACAACCCTCATTAAACATTACACTAATTATGTAATTTTAAAGTGTGTTACATATTCTTTTTCTTGATTTAATAATGTTTAGAAGCAAGTAAATATTTTTTGGCTTAATATTCTATTTATAATAAGGGGCAATAGAATTTTTTTTTTCCGGTCTTCACATTCAAGTTTTCAAACCCATTGCCCTTAAAGTTGTTATTTTTACTCTATCAATTTTGTGGGTGTTGAGTTAACAATACCAAAGTCTATTTTGTAATTCTATAATTTTTTATAGGAGATAGTACATAGTATCTTTCTACAATCACTTCTTACCCTATACTAACCTTCAAATGGAGTCATGGTTGCATTAACTAAAATGTTTGGTTCTACAATTCGAATTGTTGAAGTACTGTAGCTTTATGTACCTTTTACCTTTACAAATTAAAGAAAAACATGTAAGCATCCAAACTCCTATTTATCGGTCTTCATAATTTTACCGTTACATTAGCAAAAACGCATTCTTTAAAAGTGAAAAGAATCAAATACTAACAAGATGAGTAAAACATATTAAGCCTAATATTTTTAAACTATTTTGGCGTGTGGACATTTATATATATTTTTTTGGTTAAGAAGGTTGTAGGAACTTAAGTAATGTTATTCCCAGTTTCTTTGTGTGTTGATACGAGTTCTAAAAAAATTTCTTAAATATGATACATGGTATATCAATTCGGGAGTCACAAGGAATACCAGACTGAAAACGGACTGGTGTATTTAAAATTTATCTTGATTATAATTTGAGTATGCTCAATTATTTTTTATCAGGAGAAATACGATATTTGATAAAAACTTAAAAATATAATATAAATTATTCTTTATAATCATATGTATTACGTTTTGACCTTGAATTTGGGCCCGAGCTCAGCACGGACTTACTGCAACTAGTACATATAGAAACAACTACCGTTGTTGGAAATCACCTGAAAGAACAGAGTTTCAACAACATTTTTTCAAATTTTGGTTACTAGTATATTTTAATCTCAAACTACTATACTTGAATCTCAAATAGTTAAAATCTGCAGTGTGATCTCAATATCTATTCTATTTCATTTGGACTCTTCTCATTCTAACTCACATGTGTGAACAATTTGGTTCCAAGTTCCAACTCTAGATAAAGAAATAAAGTTACTAATAAGTTGACAATCTGCTGTTGTTATTGTAGTAATTAACGTTGACCACGTAATATCCCATATATTGTAATTTCTCTTTATTTTTATGTTGGTTTATGATGATCATATTATATATTTTTTCCTACCTTTTGTTTGGTAGAAATACGAAATTTTCATTCATTAGATAGTACGATTACATAAAGCTGAGGTCCAATTGGGATCACTGGCAGTTGCAGTTAGGGGTGTACATGGATCGTGTTGGTTCGGTTTTTATCAAAACCAAAACAAACCAATTATATCGGTTTGGATTGGTTTGGTTTTGTCGGGTTTTTCGCGTTTTCGGATATTTTTGTTACATGGATATTATTTCAATCTTATGTTATTAAAATTATAGATAAAGCTTTGATAAGTGAATATACGTTTAGTAAATATGGAAAAAATTGACAAACATATGATCTATTAAAATATTCTAATGGGAGAATTTTTTTAGTAACACATGATAGTTATTTTCTTAGTCGTCTAACAATAATTTTTCGTTAATTTACTATTTCAAGGTTAGTATATGAGAGGATCCCAAATATTTCTACATTTTCTAAAGAAAAATCACTACAAAGTCTTAAAAATATAAATAAAATTTATATATTTATATATCGGTTTGGTTCGGATTTTTTTACTCAATACCAAATCAAATCAAACCAAACCTAATCGGATTTTTTAATCGATTTGGTTTGATTTTTCTGTTTGGTGCGGTTTTCCTGTTTGGTTTGAACACCCCTAGTTGCACTCATAGGGTTGTTGATACTAAAATTACAATTAGCAAAAAGATTTCCAAATTCAGCCAAGCTATTAAGAACATTTGTTGATACAAAGCGTAGAAGGCTAGAAGTAGTTGAGCCGATTTTGTCTTCATGGAGAAGCTTCAAAAAGGCAGCAGGAGGGTACATCCAAACTGTCAGTGGGCTATTGCTTGCCTGCTTGGATCCTTTAGTAGCCAAAAAGTGAGCAACCTTATTTTCTTTCCTACAGTTTGGGGTGTACATTCGAATCGGTTTATCGATAAATCGAATTGATTATTTATTATCGAAATCGAAATCAAAAAAATCGAAACCTTATTGAAATGATAACGATAAGCATATGTACAAATCGATAATCGATAAGTAATTATTGATAAGGGTCAAAATCGAATCGATAAATCGAATGCACACCCCTACTGTAGACACTTGTAAAATGAGTAATTACCTATTTGTGTAGATTAATATAACATACAGAATGTATATATATTCCGCTACTATTTTGAAAGCGGCTATACAATATCATTTTCCCTAATCTATACCCTTTCCTTTACCCTAAGTCCCTTACCCTATTATTTCCTCTATCACATTTAAGGAATGATCATATTTAAAGATCAAGGGAATGAAGTTCAAATTAATGGAAAATAGAATTAGCCGTGATGATGTATTTTTTTTTATTTTTTTATACCGTTGGAGTGTTGGTGGCATACATTTGATCCCTTACTTTAGTTTTGTTGCATGTGCTTGTTGACACAATTTTTATGTTATAAATGGTGTTCGTCTTATTTTAGCTTCTTTTTGTCAATATTAGTTAGGCGCGTTTATAGCTATATACTTTCTGTGGAATCCCATAAATTTTCTTATTGGTGTAATCGATAACCGAATCGATAAGCCCCCAAAATCGATAAATCAATATCGAAAAAATCGAAAACTTATTGAAACGATAACGATAAGCATATGTGCAAATCGATAATCGATAAGTAATTATCGATAAAGGTCAAAATCGAATCGATAAATCGAATGCACACCCCTACCTACAGTTATGCCGGATCGGCAGATTCCTCAGTTTCTTCAGTAATGACCTGCACTCAGTAATCCACAGTTTTCTTTCTGGTTCTTCGGGGACTTAAAATTATCTGTCCAAAAATCACATTGGCGGTTTGAGAACATCTTACGGAATACTTGCTTTCTTTTATATCTTTCCTCTCGGACATTTTCGATAATACACCTTCATTTCAAAACGTAACCTCAAAATCTAGGTAGAGGTGGAGCCAATATTTTACCTTTATGAGTTTTGAATTTTAAAACGGCGATATCAAATGCTTTCCAATTTTGTTATATATACATATTTAGTAACAAAAAATAAATAAATATAAATACACTATTTAAACAAATGCTATTGTGCTCAGCCAAATCTACTGATTGATAAATAATAACATGATAAATGGTATAGTAGTTTTTCTCTAGAAAATCTATCCCCTCTGAATTAGTGTTTTCTCGTGTAATTATTTTGCTATTAACATTATCGAACTCTATCAGCCAGAAAAGGGCATTTGGTCTAGTGGTATGATTCTCGCTTAGGGTGCGAGAGGTCCCGAGTTCAATTCTCGGAATGCCCCTTCAACTTTTATTGTCGTTGTAATAGAGTCAAATCTATTATCGTTGCACTTATGGTTTTTGTCTCTTTTCAAGTTTATATAAGTTCAAGAACCAAGGGGAGCAGTTCCCAATCTTGCTCTCGATTGCATGGAAAAACAAAAACTCAAGTAAAAGAGTCACAAGTCTCTTTTCAGGAGAGCATGTTTGGGTCCTTTTGAAAATTATTAGGCTTGATATCAAACTTGTGTTTGTCTTATGTTTAAATTCATAGAAGAGTTGGGAGAGTGATATGGGAACCAAAATTAATAGTATAAAGATCGGTAGCATTATTGCACAGAAATATAACTCCATTCAAAGATTTAGATCCTATAATCAAAATACACTAGAATTTAGGCAAAAATTAGTGAGTTCACCTAAACCCATAGGTTATAAGCTACGTATGAAAAAAATAAAAAGTTAATCGCTAGAAGGAGGGCTTGAACCTCCGACCTTGTGGTTAACAGCCACACGCTCTAACCAACTGAGCTATTCCAGCATGCTTGTCTAGCTGGAATAATTTAATTTATTTATTCATATGAATCTCTTTCTCCAATTAAAATAAGGAAAGTTTTCGCACAAGAAAAAAAAAGGGCTCGCCCTTTGATACCACGGTATAAAATCTGATTGCTGACGATGAATTGGTGAAAGAAATTTATGAAAAAAGATTCTCAAAATGAGTTAGCCGAAGGCAGAACCGACTCACCCCGAACCATCCTCGGAGGAGTAAGAACGAAGAAGGGAACAGGACGTATGAAGAAGCATAAAAAGGATATTGAGGTCTGGGCTAAAGATACATAATCCAAATACTAATATTGATATTAACAATTACCCAATAATTCAATAATACAACACACTATTTGCATTCTAAAAGTAATGATTTGATCCCATTTGTAAATAGAAATAAGGTATTAATCTAAAGTCAGTGAGTAGATAAGTTGAGATAATTTACATGTCATTCAATCTGAAAAACCAAATTTTGATGTCAAAAAAGTTAATAAATACATTAGGGTAATAACTCTCGGAGATCTTTTTCACTTTTGGAAGATACAGAAGTGAAACAATCAACCTATCATAAAATGGACATCATTTACAATCTAAATAACAAATTGAGAATGAAAAAATCTTGATCTCATTTTGAAAGAAATCTCTTAATACATTAAGCTCATTTCCTATGAGAACCATGTAATGATCTTGGAGATCCCTCAAAGAGATCCAACAAGAAATTTTCCAAATCATCGGCACTGTACTTAATGTATTTGTCGCTAATATGGTTCGTGTGCCTTCCGATAAATGTCCTGTACGCTTGAATAACTTTGAGAGATACTGAGATTCGAAGATCTTCACGAAGTTGGCAATCAGGTATTGACCAACCTGTTTGGCTCTTGTAAGCTTCATCAAATGCAAGAAAAAATCTGTGCAGTCTCTCTTTGAGTAGAGTTTTCGAGATAGAATTTGAGCCTGGATTCTGAAGTCCTTTGTCCCTAAGTAACGAAAGGATGGAGCTCCAAGTAGCTCTCTCATAGTTCATTGCATTCTGTTGGAATCTCCAATTGTGTTTGCGAATCCAATCATCGCCTAGTATTGTTCTTAGATCATGAGAATTCTTCATCTTTTCAGCCATGTAATGAATATTATTCATCAAGAAAAGGTGGCCTAGTGATTCATCCTTGTACAACTTGGACTTGTCATCTAGGTTGGATTCCAACATTGAAGTGAAGGATCGAAAATGTTGAGCCAGGGGAGAAATGTAGCAACTTGTGTTACAGTTGTCCTCTTCCCTATCCGGTGTCATTTCTGGTGAAATCGCCACCATATCTTCTTGCTCCTTGTCCTTCAGAAGCTCGTTAAGGATCTTGCTATAATCTGTAAGAGTTTTCATGTAGTTCATAACGTATCTCGTGAGAGGATGTATTCCACCACCAGGAAAAGGATTCGTCGATATGCTGGATGCAACAGCATTCTCAAATTCAAGAAATGTTGTTCTTGCACAATCGGCCAAGCTTCCGAGGATGTCTTGGCACTCGGTTCTAACACATAATCCAGCATCATCAGAGTACATGGCATCAATATCTGGGATAAGATCTGAAAGCACCTCATACATGTCAAGAATTCGAATCAACTTCTCCGGTTGATGATGTCCAATAGCTACTGCTTCAGCAAATTTCAGTAGATGCAGTATTGAAGCTTTTGAAGATTCAGCAAAGCAAACTGAACTAACTGAATCAAGATCACCAAAAATCTGATCACTTAACCATTTTTCACTGGCAAGATAAACGCGCACAAAGATCTTCATACACCGTATCCACCTCCTGATTTTGGAGTTCAATGAGTTCCATTCCATCTTCATCACATCCTCTATGCTCAACTTCTCTACTTCAAGAATGAATAGACAATCATCCAATGCATCCTTTCTAACACTGATAAATGCTTGAGAACATTCTCTGCCATAATTTGAATTGAACATCAAATTGGCAATGCACCTTAGGTCAGGAATCACATCCGGATGCACAAGTTCAACGACATATTCCTCTGAGCGCCTACTCATACTATCTCGTTGAACCACATCCTCTACTGAGTCATCTCCAAATGAAACAATAGAACCCTCATCATCTTCGCTTGAACGAAAAGACATATGCTCAGGCTCAAAAGGCTGTTTGTTGTGAACAAGCAAGTGCCTAAACTCCTCCTCAAGCCGATTCATCGCTATTTGCATAACCTCATGAGCCCTGCACAAAAGCTCATCTTCTTTACTATCTTTATCCACATTCAAACTCTCTAACCGTTCAATCAATTTTCGAGCTTCGTCCACAGACCTCAAATAATCATCTGCATATTCAGGACCACAATCCCACATAATAGATTGATCCACTTCCCAGCTCATCACCTTATTCTGCACAATGTTAAGCTGCTCCTCAAGCTCACTGAACTTCTCTACGGTGTCTTCAGTTTCATCAGAAAATTTCTCATGTTTTTTTTCACTCAATTTGGTTATGGAAGACAACTGAGAGCCTAAATCAGCCAGAATTTTTCTTGCATCATGTGTTAAATTCTGTTTCTTTTCCAATGCTTTTACAATCTGCCGTGCAGCTGCAATCAGTTTTTCTTCATCCCCCATTACACGAACAGTAGCTTCACAGCCTCCCATATCATAAAAGAATCAAATAGCTTAGCTTAACACACCGCCAAGAAGTGTGATGCTTTGAATGAAATCCCTCCACCCTTAACTGAGTCTCGAGTTCAAGCTTTAGGAATTGAAAAATTGCCGGTAGAGAGCGAGAGCACTGCCTCTTTTAATGGGCTCTACGCAACCCAAATCCGAATTAGTCTGATAGTTAAATCCACAGAAAGCGTAAAGAATCAATTTTTTCTTAAACTCCAACCCCCTTTTTAGGGTGAAATGGATAGACAAAACAAAAGGGCTCAATCTAGAAAATTAAAGGACAATTGAGCAAAGATATGATAAAATGGACAGACCCCAGATGCAAGAATCAGAAGAAAGCTGAAATCTTGATGGAGAAAGTAAGATATCAGTGAATATAATAATTTTCCCAAATTTGGAAAACCCAAAGTTGTTAGCAAATTTAGGATTTCCTAAGACCAAATATGGAGAAAAGAGAACAAAAATAGAAATATAAAGAATCAATTTTGTCTCAAGAATAAGAATAAAGCTGAAATCTTGATGCAAAAAGTAAGATATCACTAAATGAGTAGAATAAGATCTATATATGCTGATAAGTTTAGTATATATTTTTTTAACAAGAATAAAGAAAAAACTGACCCTTCTAGAGATACTATGATCAGATTATAAGACTGGAATATAACATATCCCTGAAATAGATTAAACAAATGATGCTTCCTAAATATATGTGAAGGTTGTAGCTGCTTTCTGTTGAATTTCTCTGAATTGGCATTGGTTTTGACCAATAGTCTTGTTGAAACTTTTGAGACAAACTGTCTCTTAGATTTACCTGAAATAGTCTTTACGGGTAAAACCGTTATTACTATAGGCAATATCTGTTTTTAGTAGGAGACAAAAAGAAACTATTTTTTGTACAAATACTTAGGGGTCGTTTGGTTAGAAATCCGGTATAAAATTTGGGATTGCATTATACAATGGATAACATGTGTTTGATTTAAACTACATAAATTGGGATAAATTCTTGTTTTCAATATTAATTTTGACCATCTAAAAAGAGCTTTTGCAAAACTACAAAATTATATTGGTATTACTTATACGGAAAATAAAAATGAAACCAAGTGAATTACAAAATAAGACAGAATTTTGCTTTCTGAGTAATCCGATTTAAATTCTTTCCTTTATTTTTTTTTTTGGTTAGGGAGGTAAGGGGATCCCATAACCAAAAAAAGAAAAAGAAAAAATGGTGACTATTCCTTTCTTTTAAATAAACATTCATTTCATAACAAATTTCGTTATAATATATTGGTGGCGTTTCTTTGTAATGAATCATGTAGGTCACTAAGAAATAAACAACATATAGTTGGGTTCTTAAAACATTGACTATTCTTTCTTTTACGAACAGTGAAATAGTCATTCCAAATGATTAACAATTATTCAACAATTTTTAATATTCTTTTTAAACAAATTAATACTCATATCTTTTGGAATGGAGGAGGTTATGGTCTATTCTGTCTATTGTTGGATTCATATTGATAAAACGGCTTAAAGATTAAATGAAAATAAGCTGAAAAAGTCAGAAAAGACCAAGATTGTTGTACCTGATTGTTGACACACAAAATATGAAGAAAAGTCTATAGGGTTGAAAAATGGTGAGTAGTAACTAGTAACAGTCAACTCATTCATCCCCTTCCTTCTTTAATTTATACTACCTTTATTATCAAGAAAATAAAAAAAATGAATATATTTAGTGCACACTATTTGGCGTCTCATTTGAGTTTTTTCCCCAAAAGAAATGTAAAGAAGAAATGTATTGGAACTGTAATCACAACTCAAATTTTTAACAATATAAACTAAGACATGAATGCATTGTGAAAGAACAATGAAGTGTTAGGGAGTTTGGATCCCTAACCAAACGTTTCGAATTCAAGCTTTGTGAATGGAATTTTTTTTATTAAGAGGTTTTTTACTTCCAATAGTAGATAATATCATGTGCAATTAATAACTTGGGCCAATATATAAATTTTGAATACTTGTACCGAAAAAATAATTGTGAAAGTGATAAGATTTGTGATTGTTATAAGTCATTAGTTTGTCGTCTAATTTGTTAATATTCAAGTGCAATTTAAACAAAGAAAAATGGGGTCGAAGTAGAACATAACGAGCACAAGTTGCAACGATGATCTAATCAACATTTCATCGCATACATATACAACGTAATATTCCAATTAATAATTGTGATTGGATGGATATGATTCCTCTGCTCTTAATTAAAAGTTTTGAGTTTGAGCTCTAACAATATAAAAAAGTTATAATAGGAAATGCATAAAAAATTTAATGAATCTTAAGCGACACAAATTTAGATTATTGAGACTTTAATATAAGTATCGAAAATCGAGTAAAAAGTTAAACAAAGAGGCAATAAACTATAAACTAAAACTGACATGTACATGTTGGTGCACGGGGGATGTTTCTAGCTTCCACTTGCCTCCAGTTCTTTAACTTGGCCCCTTTTACATTAATTTTCACGGGGTTGTTATTTATTGCTTGGACAGCTTCTAGTCATGGGAATTCCAAAAAATATAGTATTAAAAAGTAGGGAAGAAGTATTAGGTAAAAAAATATATTAAAAAAACCCAGCATGAAAAAGATGGAGTAACTATTTATTTAGGATTTAAGCTTTGTATAATGACAATTTAAAGAATTTAACATTGTCGCTGCAATTTAATTTATTATAATAAAATAGTAATTTAATTCCAGGTTATCATATCAAATTTATTAATGTCTATTATTGCAACTCTTTATCTGATAATGCAAAATATTTATTCATTATTAGTGTACAAATTTAAACTAATTTATTTATATCCTATGCCGCGAGGCATGTGTGGAGCGGGGGAGGG
>MU787662.1:8409-30127 GCA_026770625.1 Nicotiana glauca | reverse complement strand
CGGACCCGAGGGGCTCAAAGTAGACTTAGTATCCAACTCTATGTGTTAAACTAATCTGTCCATTATCAGTTTTAATCTTAAGACCAAATCAGTAATTGCAAGTCATGCTAAACTAGTTGCTGTATGGCTTAAGGGGTTTTTATGTGCAGCCTTTGTATGTCTGTTTACTCCCCTTATGTGCTATTTGTTTTGATTGATGCCTTAGCATTTTTACCTTTAAACTCCATATATGCCCTCATCCCCTTTCTCCCCTTTTAGGATTAGAAGTCCTAAATACTCCGGGACTAATAGGTTGGGACGGGTACTAGCATGCAATAAGTAAACGAAACCAATCGCGCTTAAATACCTTAACGGGTGGGAAGGTAGAATATGGAGATGATGATAATGGTGCGCTAATATCTCATGCGGAAATGACTTGCTGGATATTGCACCAACATGATCCATATTATATTTAAACCTAGGACCTTCTCCCTTTATTCATATGGTATGATGTTTTTTTAGAAATTTTACTTTTTTTTTCCGAAAAGCATTTACATCTTTTCTCTCTTTCCTTTCAAAAATTTCAACTTATTTATATTCCCTATATGAAAACCTTGTTTGTTTACTCTTACTCTTCTTAAAGTCACAACTAAGCATGGCCGGGAACCACACTAGCGGATCTTGAGGGGTGCCTAACACCATCCCCTCGAGATAATCTCAAGCCCTTACCCGAACTCTGATTTTCCTTCGAGTCCTTTCTTTTCTCTAAAAAGTGTCCTAATGCACTATAATCATTAGGTGACTCTTCAAATTCCATGACCTGATTCCTCCAAAGGGAACGAGAGTAGTTTTGTCCATAATGTCGTAAACCCGATTCCGCCCCTTTAGGGGGGGGGGGTGAAAAAGGGGTGTCGATAGGTTCAAGAGCTCAGTGTGTGTAAAGTTGGGAATAGTGCTCAGGGGCCCTATTGTAGGTCAACCAAGTCGATCTAAAAGTGAGTTGATTGCGGCCGCACAATTTTAAGTGTGGTCCGTACACTTTACCTGTACGTGTGCTGATATTCTGAGGCCCGCAGAAAAGTGAGTGCGGCCGCACAAAGTTGTGCGGTCCGCATATTTTTGTGTGCGGGCGCATATTGGCCTATTCTATGCAACTCCAAACTTTAGAGAGTTCTCATATTTTGGTCTCCAATTCTGCGATGGCACAAGGAATTAGGGATCCCTAGTTCTTTCGTGGCATTATCATTACCTTATAGTCTTTAGTATTTTCAGACAGTCAGTGTTTTCAATACTTCATTTGAGGCTTCATAGACTAGAGTAACAACTAGACTGAGTCGCAGGATTTTCATATTAAGCTATATTGGCTACAAATATATTTTAGAATTGTATTAGTATTTCCGCACTTTGATTTTTATCATTCAGACTTTCAATATAGCAGCATGTGTTAGTTTATCTTCTGTGAGCACGTGATTTTGCTTCGCTTGAATTATTCCTATAGACTACATAAAATTAGGATTTTTCCTTTAATTATTTAATTTTTAGAATTTAATTGCATGATTTTGTGTTTGTTTGCATTTTTTTGTGCATGATAATTCATAAAAACATCAACAAAAGCATACTTGCACTTGGGACCAAATTTAATATTTTTTTAATTCCACTAGTTAATTAACATTGCAAAAATAAGAGAAAATAACAAAAATAGTCCTTTTGCATTTTTACTTTTAATTTTTGAGTTTTACTTAGTTTTCTTTTTAAATTAGGATTTAGTTAATTTTAGAAAATTAGATTTAAATCAGGACTTTTTATTTTAATTTTGTATTTAAAAAAATCTAAAAAAATGAAATGAAAATAAAAATGAAGTTAAACAAAAAAAAGAGAATTAATTAAGAAAAAAAAGTAAAAAAGAGAAAACTTCTTGGGCCATTATTCAATTAATTTGGCTAGCACAATTGAAACACCCCTAAACNCCCCCCCCCCAATTGAAACGACACCTTTTGATTGCCCTGCAATCATGACTGTTGGATCTCATCAATCCAACGGTCCGGAACTAACTAGGTTTTATAGTATAAAAGTGTCCAAAGACCCCCTACTCCTCATTCATCGTCTCAGATCACCCCTAATGTACGTCGGCGTAACGCCACCACCCTCCACCGTCCGCCGGAAATTGCCTCCGACGGCGGCAACTCTCGAAATGCTCCCAAAAATACACCATGGATTCCTCTCATTCTCCTCTTTCCAAAACTCCAAACCCCACCCCTCAAATCCTAGCCAAACTTCTTGAATCTTAAATCAAAAGAATCGACCAAAATCCTAAATCATCTAATCTGTCCAAAAATCACACCAGGGCCTCCCCTCACCTCCCTCATGGCCATGACACCATTGTCTCCCTTCAAATGTCATTAGAAGCCCTCAAAAATCCCAAACCCGTCCAAAAATCACACCAGGGCCTCCCCTCACCTCCCTCATGGCCATGACTCCATTGTCTCCCTTCAAATGTCATTAGAAGCCCTCAAAAATCCCAAACCCGTCCAAAAATCACACCAGGGCCTCCCCTCACCTCCCTCATGGCCATGACTCCATTGTCTCCCTTCAAATGTCATTAGAAGCCCTCAAAAATCCCAAACCCGTCCAAAAATCACACCAGGGCCTCCCCTCACCTCCCTCATGGCCATGACTCCATTGTCTCCCTTCAAATGTCATTAGAAGCCCTCAAAAATCCCAAACCCGTCCAAAAATCACACCAGGGCCTCCCCTCACCTCCCTCATGGCCATGACTCCATTGTCTCCCTTCAAATGTCATTAGAAGCCCTCAAAAATCCCAAACCCGTCCAAAAATCACACCAGGGCCTCCCCTCACCTCCCTCATGGCCATGACTCCATTGTCTCCCTTCAAATGTCATTAGAAGCCCTCAAAAATCCCAAACCCGTCCAAAAATCACACCAGGGCCTCCCCTCACCTCCCTCATGGCCATGACTCCATTGTCTCCCTTCAAATGTCATTAGAAGCCCTCAAAAATCCCAAACCCGTCCAAAAATCACACCAGGGCCTCCCCTCACCTCCCTCATGGCCATGACTCCATTGTCTCCCTTCAAATGTCATTAGAAGCCCTCAAAAATCCCAAACCCGTCCAAAAATCACACCAGGGCCTCCCCTCACCTCCCTCATGGCCATGACACCATTGTCTCCCTTCAAATGTCATTAGAAGCCCTCAAAAATCCCAAACCCTAGCTGCCGCCTTTGTTCTCCGGTGGTGGCTCCACCTCCAAACCTCCCCAAAAGCATACCCAAGGGTCTTCGCACCATCTTCTTCCAAATCCCAAATCAATTTCCCTCAAATCCAACCATAATTACACGAATTTTAGATCTAGGGTTTTGTCAAAGACTGGTCAAATTTTCAAGGCTTGCCGGTGTTCGAACTGGGTTCCAAAATAAGGTTATGTGCTTGTTCTTGTTAAGAACAAGCATGTAACATTATTTGGGTATTCGATTCGAGGTAAGTCCAAACTATAACCTAAACAATAAGTTTCTCAATCTTTTTCTTTGTTTGTTTGTTTTTCTTTCACTTTGCATAAGTAAATATTTCTGTAATGCATAATTTTCTGTTCTTCTGTTCGTTCATTTTCAGTATTTTTTTATTTTTGTTTGAGTTAGGGTTTTTCGATTTAGGTCTCTGATTTTCTTATATTGCAACCATATAGTGTTATGTTTGTTCTTATTTTGATTTGACTGTGTATTTGATTTCGATCCATGATTTTGCTGTTGATTATATGATATGAATTTTACTTTAGTTTCAATTTTACTAGTTTGATGTTAATTGTTAGTTCACTGTTAATTTTAGCCTTAGGACATTAGTATTAACTAGGGTTAAATTCCAGTTTTGATTAGTTAGATTAATTAGTTCAAGTTTTAGGTTTTTTTATTATAATTGGTGATGTTTGGTTATAGCTCAACCTTTCCAGTCCCTGTGTTAGATTAACTATGGTTGTTTGATCAAGTTGAAAGAGGCTGGGGTTGGTTAGTAATTTTAGGACTAATGTAGGGGTAGTATAGGTAGTTCAATTAAGAAGATCATGTAGTAACTAAAATAGAACCCCTAGAACCTTCTAAAAGGGGGTTCTAGTTTGAATTTCAGAAACTTGGTAGTGTTACTTGGCCAGCAAGGCATGATTTGCAGGACTAAATAGTTTCAAACTGAAAATAAAAAGGGGCTTAGAGTGCAAAAGAAAAATCTGAATGCTGTCCAAATTTTGCCTCTAAAAAGGCATACCTCTTGCCTTAGTTTAGAAGTTTAGAAGCTAGAAAATTCTGAAATTTAAAATTCAAAACTAGCTTCAGCAGTCTATAGAGATCTAAACTCTGAAAATTTCAAAAAAAAGTTCAAATCCTAGAACTTAGAGAAATCAAAAAATCCAAAAGAAAAATCAAATTCAAAGTCTTAGAGTGATCATAAATTCCAGTGGTCGAATTAACATTCCAGCTTATGTAAGGTTGAAAATAGCTTGAATATTCTTGGTATTTTGGTCGTATGAAGCTTCAGAAGTTCCTGGGTTTATTTCGAGTCAATTTTGGTTCATTCGAGTCTATTTTTGTCTATTTGCTGGTGTTTTTCCTTTGTAATTCACTCTTGGGCTGCTGTGATACTATTTTGAGCTTAAAATTGATCTTATTACTGCTGTGTGTTGTTGATTACTATCTGCTGATCTTCTGATCCATATTTACCTTTTGTATGGCATTATCCAGGTATTCCTTTGATCTATTTATGAGGATTATTTTATGCACATATAAAGGATTCAAAAATTATGTAAATGAAGAATTTGTTGAAGTTGAATTGATGTTAAATATGTTGTAGTTATCTGATCCTAGTCTAAATCTAGAGCTATAGATGCCAATTGACACATGTGTTTTGTATAGTATAGTTTTAGCTTTGGTTTTGTACTTAAATAAACAATGGACTGTGTACTGGATATATTTTCTATTTGTTTGCCTATGTTTGAGTGATCTAGATAGGATTTATAAGTTGATGTTCGTTAAATGTAGGAATGGTTTGGGGATTATCAATGCCTCTATATTGATGTGTGACTTTGTTACTTCAAATGAGCATAATCAGTTTTTGTTTTTCAAATTTACTCTAAAGCTCCGTGTATCTCAGGTGTTAACTCATAGAGAAATTGGTGATTTGTACTACTGCTGTATTTTAGTAAATTTGGACAACTCCTTGTTTTAGTTTTTAAAACCATGTCACCTAGTTTCTAGAGTTTCAAAGGTCTATAAAACCATCAAAGTATCCTATGGTTCACGTTATAATTTTAAACTTGTTAATAAAAAATAGTTTTTGTCTATTTATTTGCCACTAAAAGTCAAGAGGGTGATCTTATAGGTTGAATCACTATTTAATTGATACCAGATCTTTACAATAGGTTATCAGATCCCTGATTGTTTTATTCTCATTGTTAATACTGTGGTTACCTCTGCCTTTGTTAATATTACTTGGACCATCAAAAACTGGGCCTAATGCTTGGCCCAGTTACTTAATGAGAAGTTTGAATTTTGTTAGCCTATGGACCAGTACCTTTGCAACCTGCTAAAGGCCCCTTCAAGTCAGGCTAGTACAAGCTGGAGCAGCTTTACAAGCTGAATGCATCTCCATTCTTTTGGGGTGGCTATGAAGCCCAATAGGCTGAAGGCCTAATTCCCATTTGAAGTCACTAGTCTAATTTTATAATGCAAGTCTTGGGTCTTCAAGTTAAGTAGTAAATTCGAATTAAGCGGTTGTCATCTTGTTTAAATTTTGACTTGATCTTGAGGCCTGAACCTTCTAGTACTTTGAATAACAATTAATTTATAGTACTAATTAATTAAGTTGTTTTAGAGGCAATCATTAATAGAATATAATAGTTCATTTTAGGATGATCCTTAAAATAATTTGAGGTGTGCCATTCCAAATGAAATCATAAATTGCGTGGCCTCTTTAATTACTTCATTAAAAATATTTAGAATTCGGGACGTACCATTTAGCGAATATTCATGGCTTCCCGCAAAGTTAATAGCACGTTAGTTACTTTAGGCGCGTTCTTTAATAATTTTACCTTCCTAAATTCGGGTTTGCATTTCATGTGACCCAAATCCAAATCCCAAAACATTGAATAAAATGTGTCGAGGATCCGGGTGCATTTTATGTGACGTGATCCAAAAATATATTTTAAACGACATTCAATTTGCTTAAAATTAATTAAAAACGGTAAATAATTTTAAAATTGCACTATAGGATGACATGTACTAAAATCAGATATTAAGCCATTTATAATAGTTTAATCGACCGTGCTAGAACCACGGGATCCGGGGGTGCCTAACACCTTCCCCCGAGTCAACATAATTTCTTATTCAGAATTTCTGGTTCGCAGAGTTCACAAGGAAAGTTGAAATTTCCTCGATTTGGGATTGAAAATAAATCGGTGACTTGGGACACAAAATAAGCTATCCCAAGTGGCGACTCTGATAAATAAATAATCTCATTTCGAATAATGTCACTTAAAGTGGAAAAACTCGCTTGTACTGCCCTTCGGGGGTGGTGTGTAAAAAAGGAGGTGTGACTGCTCTGGTGACTCTACTAGGGAAATGAACCAAGAACTTCGGTTCAGGGTTCAAGAATTCGAGCTTAAAATAATTGTTATATTTGGCCTTATCTGATTTTACTACATGTTTCATGTGCTAAATGCTTTATCGCTTTGATATTTTGTGAACTGTATATATAAATTGCTACGAAACCCTTCCTCTTTTTGAGTCTTCTACATCATGGAGAAGGGTGCACTTTGTGTAACTTCTCTTCTGTTTAGAGTCATATCCTATTTAGAATGAGGTCCGGATGCTAAGCTGGCGGAGCTTCTGTATCCCCGGTACGCTGCCCCCCGGCTCGAGTTGTCCGTTCGGGTAAGCCAGGTATAGAACAATAAACTCGGGGCTTAAACCTAGTATAACAAATCCTCATGCCGGATCCCTAGTAGGAACGTTTGTTTGCATTATGAGCATTTGACTTAGGGAACTCAACATAGGTTTGGGTCCGTCTAGGACAGGTAACCTGAAATGAAAAGACCATCCTGATGCATCTTACGTGCTACTTGTGCATTTATTTGCTTGGCTTTGCATGCTGACCGGCTCATAAATAATGGGAAAGAGTTGAAGGAAAACAGCAGTGTTATGGTTAAGTGAGGGTAATTACTTGTTTTGAAAAAATCAATATCCAAATAGTATTAAAACTCTGCCGGATTTTTGAAAGAAAATAAGAAAAAGAAAAACAACAAAAGGATTTTGTATTCAAAATACATTTATTTTTGACAAATCTGCCCGAACTACGCCAGTTTGATTCTCACCGGATGTGAGATACGTAGGCAACCCTCATCGGGTCCAACTTCCTTTTTTGCAAAATAGCCAAAAAAATAATACCAAAATTTTTATTTTGTCACAAATAAGTCGGGTGATGCCATTTTTGTTTAAAATAAGTCGAATGTTCCTAAAAGGGCGCCAGAAGGCTGTTTTTGAAAGAACGGTCATCCCGAGTCATTTTTAAGCGGTTAGCGGGCACAACCTTAAAATCTTCTTCCCCGGAGTGCTGAAAAGCCATATCCGCAAAACCATTTCTTTTTTTTTAATAAATAAATTTTTTTGAAAAGTAGCCACTTTTTCTTTTAGGTCAAAATAAAGCCTTAAATCACCTTAAATAATATGCAGGATGAGTACAGTTGACAGTGAATCCTTCTCAGTCATAAGTGAGATACCTTTGAAGCTCCACATGTGGTGGAATGGCCTAGGAAAGGGTAGCAGAGAAACGGTGGAAAAGATTCTGGGTGGCCTTATTAGATTATTGAACATTAAGCCAAGGCCGGATATTATTGAAGCATTGATACCTTTTTGGGACCCAACTCGCAACGTGTTACGGTTCTCAAATTTTGAGCTTATACCAACATTAGAGGAGGTTTCTAGATATGCAGGCGTTAATGGAAACCTCAAGGGTCGATATCCCTTGGCACCGAACCGGTAACCCTCCACAGATTTCTGGATTTATTAAGTATCAGCCGGGATGTTCAGGATAAGAATCTATCAGAGGGGTATTGCACACTCCACTTCTTGTACCATCGATATGGTAACCCGCGAGGTTTTGAGGAGCCCAACACTGGTTTAACACACACTGGAAACAAAGATAAGTGGGAAGCACGCAGGGATTAGCTTGCATGGTAGCTTTCTTTGGAGGCATGATATGTCCCTGAAAAGATGGTCACATAGATATTGGCCTCATAGGAATGCTAGATGTGGCAATAAAGAAAACCAACAGCACGTTGGTTCCGCTGATTGTGGCGGAAATGTATCGAGCTTTGACCAAATTCCGAGAAGGGGGAAAATTCTTTCAGGGTTGCAATTTGTTGCTACAGCTATGGATATAAGAGCATCTCTATCACCGGAATCGGTACATGAACTATGGTTTGATCGGGTTGAGCTGTATTGACGAATTTAAAACCTGGGTAACATGTATTAAATTCCCTGAGGGTACCGAAGCTTGGCTATCATGTTTGAGATCATTGACCGCTGACAAAATCGAATGGGCATTCGAAGTATCCAACCCTATGCTCCCTACAAGGTCTTGTGCCAATTGGGGAGATTTCAAACCCTCCACGGTGATGAAGATCTGAGAAAACAAGTCATCGAACTACGCCCGAAAGTTGTATTTCTCGAGGGAAAAATCCGCTAGATATAGAATGAATGTAGGTATCTTGAGCCTAAAACCATAGTGCGGGATCGGGCTAAAGGCGAAGTGGACCCTAAATATTTATTTTGGTTTGGGAAAAGATTTCAAATTCCTAAGAGGCCCCTGAAGAGGCCACATGCCAACAATTTACTGACGGGGCCCAGGTGCAATGGGATTGGTTAGCCAAAGAGAATGAATACAGGGCCCGAATAGGAGCATTGGAAAAGCAGGTTCGGGATCGTGAGTTTGAAAACAGCTTGCAAACCGCAGCCGATGAAGGTGACAAAAGGAAACTGACCCAAGAAAATGAGGCTCTTAAGGCTCAAATCCGACAAATGAAAATAGCTACTAACAACCAAGAAAGAAGCCGAGCAGATGAAAGGTTGATAAGCGGAGTGAAAAAGCAAGTCTTAGGGTGCCAGGAACATTTGGAGAAATCCGAAGGGAATATAGCAAAACTCCGGGCGCAGTGGGCAAAGAAGGCAGAGGAGAGGGCCCAATTTGTGCAGCAGATGAAAAGAAATTATGGGAGAACTATTGCTAATCTAAAAAGAAAAGTGAATACCCTGGAAGACGAGGCAGCCTAGAGGGCCAAAGATTTCCAAGCTGAGAGGGAACATTGTTATAGGCTAATGGCCAAAATGGAGAAAGAAATTCAGCAGTTACAAGACTATCACCTCAATGACTCCCAGGTGCTAGAGGCCCGCAACCAGCAAATAAGTCGACTACTTCAGGAAAAGGGCAGGTTTAAAGAAAGAATTAGAGCCATCGCGGATTATATCATCATGAAATGTCAAGCAGGCAAAAGAATGAGTCGCACTACCTTCTCTGCTACGGTGATGATTTTTGTTCGGCAAGTTATGAATGATTTGGAGCAGCTATAAAGGGGTTTTCCGCATAGGCCCGCGGCGATGCCGAATGATGCCCCGCATGCCCTAAGATTTGAAGCTTTAATGTATTCGTAGTTCTCGAGTTTGTATTTTTGTTATTTTGAGTCTATTTTTTAGTTTTCCTTTACCAGAAAAAAACAAATAGTTTAGTATCTTTGTAATCAAAAGTTTTATTAATGAAAAAAATGAAAAAAGATCCAAAAAATTATGTCCTTAAGAACTACGCTTGGTCTGATTCATGCGGGGTCATTATACATAGGCAATCTCCATAAGATTCGACCGTAACCCTAAGGAAAAAGAAAATAGGAGGGAAGAAAATAAAAGGAAAACAAGAATGGAAAAGAAATACAAAAAGAGAAAATAAGAAAACCGAGAGAAAGAAAACCATGGCAAAAGCAAAGAGAGAAAAGGGGAGAGGAAAGAAAATGAGCAAGATGAGAGAAAAACAGCAAAGAAAAGGCAAGGAAAAAGAAATCAAAAGAAACGAAATTGGAAAGGAAAGCCGGGATGATACATGTAATCGCTGCAAATATGTAGACACTCATTTAACTATATAAGTGTATCACTCCCCAATGTGCGGTTACCTATCTGTTACGTGTCTCAAACTAACCATTTGTTGATGTCAATTCCAGCTTAGGTTTTTAGAAATGGTGGTTGTTTTTTGGTACACTGGCATCGCATCAATATTTTGCTAGATCCAAAGGAAGTATAGAAATGTCGTCTGAAATGACTTTGCCGCCAGTTCTCATCACCGAAGACAGCCCCATCTCAGGGATCCCTGGCTTTCCTGAATTGTTCCCTATATCTGGGCGTACTTCTAATATCCCTATCAGTCATCCGAATACCCCATTGGGACCACCTACCATGTCTGCTCACTTTGTATGAACACCTTCTGAGGTACGCCCCCAGGTGTTCCCATCAGGAGTAGCCCCCAATATTTTTACCACTCCACCATGCTCCGCCACTACACAGCCTTCGCTTCCTAGGCCCGCTTTTGATCCCTCGGCCTTTACTTTCCAGAATCCTATCTTTTAAGCGGATCCTCCTCAATATCCTAAATACACTTACTCTCAGCCACCCCCATTCGAGTTCACACCTGGACAGGATAAAACTCCGAAAGCTCCTGAACAGGATAAGATGGCAAAAAGGATGAGGAGCCTAGAGCAAAGCCTAAAAAACATGCAAGGTTTAAGCGGGCAGAAGAGTGTTTCTTATACTGATCTATGCATGTTCCCTTACGTGCACCTACCCATGGGATTCAAAATGCCAAAGTTTGAGAAATATGATGGGCATGGAGATCCCATTTCTCACCTTAAAAAGTATTGCAACCAATTGCGAGGGCTTGGCGGAAAAGAGGAGTTGTAATTGGCTTACTTTGGAGAAAGCTTGATAGGCATAGCCTCAGAATGGTATATGGACCAGGACATATCTCGATGGCACATTTGGAACAATCTTGCCGGGGATTTTATTCGACAGTTTCAGTACAACATAGACATTGCGCTAGACAGGAACTCCTTGGTGAATCTAAAGAAGAAATCCTCAGAAAGTTTTTGGGAATATGCAATTAAGTGGAACGAGCAAGCATCGAGGGTAAAACCTCTCATGGATGAAGTGGAAATGGTCACTGTATTTCTTCAGGCCCAGGAAGCCGATTACTTCCAGAACATGATGTCAGCTATGGGCAAACCTTTTGCAGAGGCAATTAAGATTGGTGAGATGGTGGAGAATAGTCTGAAAACAGGTAGAATATTGAGCTAGTCAGCAATTAGAGCAACCTCCCAAGCCATTCAAGGCGGGTCTAGAGGAATGGCTAAGGGTAAGAAGAAATATGAAATGTCTATGGCAGCATCAGGGGCAAGAAGACACCGTGCTCCCAGACCCATGTTTTCTAAGAGAACCCCTCAACATTACTACCCTCATCATGACATGGCTTATGCTCCTCCACCTAATGCGATCATGAACGCTCAACCCTTTGCCCGGCCGTAGACACATGCCAATATAAATCAAGCCCCATTCCCAGGAAATTAGCCGCCCACCAGAACCACTATAATCCTCGTCCTCCGCAAAATAACCTTCCTCCCTGGGAACCACCCGAAAGACACAATTTAATCCCAATTGGTGAATCTTACGCTAATATATTCCCAAAACTTGTCCAAATGGGTCTACTGCAGCCGATCCCCCAAACAATACATAACCCAACATCACCTACCTTCAGAGCCGGTGTCAGGTGCGCTTACCATTTAGGGGCAGAAGGCCATGATACAAATGACTATTGGACTCTGAAACCAGTAGTGGAGAAATTAATAGAGCAGGGAAAGATAGTGCTGATGGACGAGGAGGTCCCAAATGTGACTAACAATCAATTGCCAGCCCACAATAATGGGCCTGTGATTGGGATGATCTGTGAGGATAAAAAGTTTGATCCGTCATTAAAGGCCATCATTGTTATTGCTGATGTAGAAAGAAAGCCAAAGGTTGCCCCGAAGCAAGATAAAAGGGAGAAGAAAAGCAAAGTCACCAAGACAGAACCGGAAAAGAAAGGTGAACCAAGAACAAAGGCGATACCTCCCAAAAATGGGATTCTCTACGTCCCGCGAGGCCTCCAAGAAAAGCAGCTGATTGTGAGCCTTCCAAAGAACTTGGAAGTGAAAAAGGGAACTCAAGTGTACGTACCCAAGCAAGCCTATATGGTGTGGGGGACAATTAAACTACCTCGGCTGAATGACCTAGTGGTTATTGGATGCGTACCATAGAAGCCTATGACGAACCCTGTATCAGACGGTGGTTACGTATAAAGGAAAAGAGATCTTATGAGAGCTTCTAGGAAATGTTCCCCCTGAAAAGTACTCAAACATAGAAGAGGTAAACAATGCTACCAAAAGGCGTTTCCCGCCTAAGAAACCTGTGAGTGCTGAGGAAGCAGAAGCTTTCTTTCAAAAGATGAAAATGGCCAACTATGAGGTGGTCGATCAATTGCAAAAATGTCCCGAGCAAGTGTCATTACTGGCAGTGCTGATGAAATCCCCTAAGCATCAAAAAGTTTTAATGAAAACTCTGAATGAGTCATACGTGCCAGTTGAATCCTCGGTGGAACAACTAGAAAGGACGGCGGAAAGGTTCTTTGGTTTAAATCAAATTTCATTTCGCAAAAATGACCTGCCTCCAAAAGGAGCTGCTCACAACAAAGCCTTGCACTTAATCGTCAAATGTGGAGGATATTATGTAAAGCGGGTCATGGTGGATGGAGGTTCGGGGGTATACATTTTCCCACTCTCCACACTGCAACGTATGGAAATCGGGACTGGAAGGATTCATCCCAACAATGTCTGTGTGAGAGCCTTTGACGGCATCAAAAGAGATACCATTGGAGAAATTGACCTAATCTTGACTATTGGCCGGGTGGACTTCGAGGTGACTTTCCAAGTGCTGGACATGGATACGTCCTATAATTTTCTTCTGGGAAGGCCTTGGATCCACGTCGCTGGAGCTGTACCTTCTACCCTCCACCAGATGGTGAAATTTGAATATGAGGATCAGGAAATTGTGGTTCATGTAGAAGATGAATAGTTGATCTATCTGGACCCATCTGTCCCATGCCTAGAAGCAAGGGAAGGTATTGAACACATTGTTTACCAAGAATTTAAAGTTGTGGTGGCGGATCAGCATGAAGAAGGGAATCCTTGCCATAAATCTTTCCTATCCAATGCCTCGATTATGGTGGCCAAGGAAATGATCAGACATGGTTTCAAGCCAAGAAAGGGACTTGGAAAATCTCTGCAAGGAATATCTGAGCTGGTGACTGTGCCTACAACCAAAAAGTTCTTCGGGATAGGTTTCCACCCTACCCCAGATGATGTAAAGTGGGTAGATGAGAGAAAGAAGGAAGGATGGGTTTTTCCACAACCACTGCCACATTTGTATGAAACCTTTTTCAAACCGAAGTACAGTGAAGAGGAAGATGATGAGATTTTCACAGCTGAAGAAATTGAGGAAATAAGTGGGACAATGAGAAAAGTACTCTACGAAACCCACATGGTTCAGTCGGGAGAGGGAACTAGCACTTTTGAGGTGTTATATATGGGACCAAGCTCCAAGCTTCAAAAGTGGAAGGCTACGCCATTTTCGATCAGGTGGGAGTCCTGGTTGACCTGTCCTGCTACTTTTTCTGCATCCCGAGTTATTCCAGGGTGTAACTCGGATGTTTCTTTTAGTTTCTTGTCTTTCAATTTCCCAATGTAACCCCTGTTATCTTCCCAATTCCAATAAATGAAATCAATATTTCATCGTTCACTTTTCTCTTTATTCTTTCTAATTTTCTTTATTTTTCTTTTTTATTTCTTCTTTTCAGTTATAATAATGTGGCCTTAAATAACACGACCTGCTTGCAGACTTCATGCCCAGATCCAAACACGCTATCTAATTGTGAAGTAATGAACCAAGAACCAGAATATGATGAAGAAGAGGCTTTTAGGAAAATAAGTCGAGAACTGGAACAATTTGAGAATAAACCTAAGCCAAATATGAATGATACTGAGCCTGTAATTTGGGAACTTCTAAGGGAATCCGGGAAACCAAAATAAGCATTCACACAGATAAGAAAACTCAAGATGCAATAATCCAACTCCTGTTTGAGTTTAAAGATGTGTTTGCCTGGTCTTATGACGACATGCCAGGGCAGAGTGTTGATCTAGTAGTGCATAAGTTGCCAACTTACTCTGATTGCCCTCTGGTCCAGCAAAAGCAAAGGAAGTTTAAACTTGACATCAGTGATAAGATCAAAGAAGAATTCATGAAATAGTTGAAAGCAGGGGTAATCTGAGTAGTTCGGTACACTACATGGTTGGATAATGTAGTCCCAGTTCCAAAGAAAGATGGGAAAACCTGGGTGTGTGTAGATTACAGAGATTTGAATAGGGCAAGTCCCAAAGACAATTTTCCTTTACGCAACATCCACATCCTTGTTGATAACTGCGCCAAGCATGAGATACAGTCTTTTGTAGATTGTTACGCAGGATATCACCAGGTGTTGATGGATAAAGAAGATGCAGATAAAATAGCCTTCACCATACCATGGGGTACATATTGCTACCGGGTTATTCCATTTGGTCTGAAGAATGCTGGAGCAACCTATATGAGGGACATTACCGCCATCTTCCATAATATGATGCATCAGGAGATAGAGGTATATGTGGACGATGTAATCATCAAGTCCTAAACTCAGGATGATCACATTCGAGATATGAGAAAATTCTTTGAGGGGTTGCGCAGGTATGATCTGAAGCTGAATCCGGCTAAATGTGCATTCGGGGTCCCATCAGGCAAACTTTTGGGCTTCATAGCCAGCAAGAGAGGTATCGAGTTAGAACCAACGAAGATAAAGTCTATACGGGATTTGCCTCCTCCAAGAACTAAGACGGGTGTGATGAGCTTGCTGGGTAGATTAAACTATATCAGCCAGTTCATTGCTCAGCTAACGTCCATATGTGAGCCCATATTCAAGTTACTGAAGAAAGATGCAGCAGTCAAGTGGATGGATGAATGTCAAGAAGCTTTCGATAAGATCAAAGAATATCTGTCAAATCCGCCAGTCTTGGTCCCACCGGAGCCTGGGTAGCCTCTTTTCTTGTATCTGACGGTCTTGGAAAATTCTTTTTGTTGTGTCCTCGGGCAACGTGATGTAATTGGGAAGAAAGATTAGGCGATCAATTACTTGAGCAAGAAGTTCACCAGTTATGAAGCCAAATATACTCTGTTGGAGAGAACCTGCTGTGCTCTGACTTGTGTTGCTCAAAAGCAGAGACATTATCTTCAAGCTCACACCATCTACCTCATAACCAGGTTGGATCCTTTGAAATACATATTCCAAAAACCGATACCCACAGGGAGATTGGTAAAGTGGCAGATACTGCTCACCGAATTTGACATAGTCTATGTCACTCGCACGGCAATGAAAGCCCAGGCATTGGCAGATCATTTGGTTGAAAATCCGGTTGACGAGTAATACCAACCGTTGAGCACTTACTTCCTAGATGAAGAGGTAAGCTCAGTAGAAGCAAGCTTTGAAGATACCCATGCTTGGAAAATGTTTTTTGATGGAGCGGTAAACGCTAAAAGTGTGGGAATTGGGGCAATCTTGATCTCACCCGTTGGTCAGCATTACCCGGCCACAGCCAGGTTGCAGTTTTTCTGCACAAACAATACTGCCGAATATGAAGCCTGCATCATGGGTATGAACATGGCGATTGACCAAGACGTCGAAGAATTATTGATTATGGGGGATTCTAATTTGATTATCCGGCAAGCCCAGGGAGAGTGGGAAACCCGAGATGTTAAGCTTATTCCCTATCGGCAGCATGTCAAGGATCTTCGCAAATGGTTCAAGTCGATATATTTAAGGTACATCCCTCGGTGTCAGAATGAATTAGCTGATGCACTCGCCACACTGGTCTCGATGCTACCCTATCCAGGCAATGCCTATATTGATCCCCTAGAAATCCGAATCAAGGAATGGCATAGTTATTGTAACATGGTTGAGGCAGAACCAATCACCTATCTGTGGTATCATGACATCAAAAGGTTTTTGAAAACGCAAGAATACCCTGAACAAACTACTGGAGATCAAAAGAGAACCATTAGACGGCATTCAAGTGGTTTCTTCTTAAGTGGCGATGTCTTGTATAAGAGGACCCCGAACCTCAACTTGTTAAGATGTGTTAATGCCGAGTAAGCTTGAAGAATTATGCATGAGGTATACGCGGGAGTGTGCAGACCTCGTATGAATGGGTATGTCTTGGTAAAGAAAATCCTTCGAGCAGGGTATTACTGGATAACTATGGAGAAGGACTGCTTCTGCTTTGTCTGGAAATGTCATGAGTATCAGGTGCGCGATGATTTGATTCATGCACCTCCAACTGAATTGTATCCCATGTCAGCACCTTGGCCATTCGTTGCCTGGGGCATGGACGTCATTGGGCCGATCGAGCCAAAGGCCTCAAATGGACATAGATTCATATTGGTTGCCATTGACTCCTTCACGAAGTGGGTTGAAGCCATCATTCTCAAATCAGTCACTAAGAAAGTTGTGGTGGACTTTGTGCACTCTAATCTTATCTATCATTTCGGCATTCCCGCATTTATCATCACAGACAATGTTGCAAGCCTGAATAGTCGTTTGATGGAAGAGGTATGCGAACAATTCAAAATAACGCATAGAAACTCTACTCCCTATCGGCCCAATGTCAATGGTGTTGTTGAAGCAGCTAACAAAAACATCAAGAAGATTTTAAGAAAGATGATTCAGAGCTCCAGACAATGGCATGAAAAGCTGCCTTTTGCATTACTAGGATATCGCACCACAGCGCGTACTTCGGTAGGAGTAACCCCATACCTGTTGGTTTATGGAACTGAGGTTGTTATACCCGCAGAGGTAGAAATCCTTTCGCTCCGGATAATCGTTGAAGCAAAAATTGAGGATAGTGAGTGGGTCAAGACTCGACTGGAACAGTTGTCTTTAATTGATGAAAAACGAATGGTCGCGGTTTATCACGGGCAGTTGTACCAAAAAAGAATGGCCCGCACCTATAATAAAAAAGTATGTCCCAGGAATTTTCAAGTGGGACAACTTGTGTTAAGATGCATTATCCCTCATCATCAGGAAGCAAAATGAAAATTTTCTCCTAATTGGAAAGGTCCATACATCATCTAAAAGATATTGTCGAGAGGAGCATTGTACTTGGGAGACATCGAAGGAAATGATCCCGAAGCAGCTGTGAATGCAGACGCAGTAAAAAGGTACTATGTCTAGGCCTTATGCGGTAATGACTTTGTGCAGTTGAGATGACGAAGGCTTTCATTCCCGCTATCCAAATACTATCAACCCATTGCAAACCTATTTGATCCGGTTACTCTTCTTTGATTACCCTCTTTGAAACCCGGAAGTACTATCGAAAAAAAAAGATGAAAAGAAAAAGGAAAGAAAGAAAAGAAAAACAAAAACAAAAACAAAACAAAATACAAAAATAGCAAAAACAAATCTTCCTGAACTACGTCTGACTTGATTCTAAAAGGATACGTAGGCAGCCTCTCTCTGGGGTTCAGCAGCACCAAAACAAAAATACTGATTCCCCCAAAAAGTGAAACTGGGGAAGATGATATAATGGCTCAGCCATGAGCCTGCCAAAACGGTTCCAAAGATGTAATTCCGTCCAAGATTCTTTTTACCCAGAAACCTTGCCAAGTCCTTCCGATCAATTGGCAAAGGCGTGGGAAGTGAAAAACATCATTGCTCGAATCTGATGCAATCCAAATTGAGAGAAATAAAATGAGAGAGTCTTATCGGTGAAAACCTACGGGCACCATAAGGCGATGGTGATAAGAGAAATTGAAATGAGAGAGTCCGCTTAGTGAAAACTCGTAAAGAGCACTATCAGGCGACAGTGAGAAGAGAAATGAGAGAGGTCGATTGGCGAAAACCCGCAAAGGGCATTATCAGCCAAAAAGAAGATATCTCACCACTAAAAGAATCCTGGCAAGGTTCCCTGGTTTTGAAATGCGGATCAATGAGTTTACGAGAAGCTGGCAAGTTTGTGCGGGTCATGCATCCAGTCGAAGAAGCATGTCATGTCTATTTGAAGCGTGCATGCGCTCTCAGATAAGTCCTTCTTTTCCCCCGAAAGGGAGGCTCCACTTTAGACTTATCTCCTCGCCTCTTGTTTTTTTTTTCCTTGAATTCCTTTTGGTCTAACTCTTATTCCAAAACTATTACAAAGAAAGGAGGTAGGACTAGTTTTACAGGGCTTTATCTGGCAAAAACTAAAAGAAAATACCCGGCCTCAGCGGGTGCATCAAGCCAATCCCGGCTGGCCATGACTGCTGATGCTTTCAAAGCAAGGACATTGAAAAGGAAAGAAAGTCAAGGACAAAGGTTCTAAGAGTAAATTAAAGTGGAAGGCAGAGCCCCACGCGGGAAAGTCATCATGAAATCTTGAAAGTTGGGTCCTGCAGATTGAAAGAGAGAATCATCTTCAAAACCGACAAGTAGCAGAGAGTCTCGACAAAAGATAGGCCAAGATCAGTTAATCAAGGACACAAAACCAACCACCGTTCAAACTAACAATTGTTTTTGGTTTGAAAATGGAAACAGGTGCAATCCAGGCGACTGCACAAAAAGTGTGTGCAGGCAACAAAAAAGAAACGCGCAAGCGCTAAAATAGCTTTATAGCAAATAATCAATGCAAAAGGGAAGTTTCCTCCAAGTTCTTTCCTGCATCTTATCAAAAATGAAAAAAAATGAAAAATGAAAAAGAAAAAAGAAACGAGATAACCAAAATAAGAAAATCCCCAAAAAAAGATAGTTAGAACTCCCAACATAAACCTGGTACTTTGTTAGCCGACATTAGGGCTCCAATTCCTGAGTCGAGCTCTTTTCCTTTAGCCAACATTAGGGCTCCAACCACTGAGTTGAGCGTTTTTTCCTTTTTAGCCAACATTAGGGCTCCAACCCCTATGTCGAGTTTTTTCCTTTTAGCCAACATTAGGGCTCTAACCCCTAAGATGAGTGTTTTCCCTTTTAGCCAACATTAGGGCTCCAACCCCTGAGTTGAGTGTTTTTCCTTTTTAGCCAACATTAGGGCTCCAACCCCTAAGTTGAGCGTTTTCTTTTTAGCCAACATTATGGATCCAACCCCTGAGTCAAGTTTTTTCCTTTTAGCTAACATTAAGGCTCCAACCCCTGAGTTGAGCATTTTCCCTTTTAGCCAACATTAGGGCTCCAACCCTTGAGTTGAGCGTTTTCCCTTTTAGCCAACATTAGGGCTCCAACCCCTGAGTTGAGCGTTTTCCCTTTTAACCAACATTAGGGCTCCAACCCCTAAGTTGAGCCTGTTTTCCTTTAGCCAACATTAGGGATCCAACCCCTGAGTTGAGCGTTTAGCCGACATTTGGGCTCTAATACCTTAGTCGAGCTCTTTTCCTTTAACCGACATAGGGCTCTAATTCCTGATTCGAACTCTTTTCCTTTAGCCAATATTAGGGCTCCAACCCCTGAGTTGAGCGGTTTTTCTTGTAGCCAACGTTAGGGCTCCAACCCTTGAGTTGAGCATTTATCCCTTTAGCCAACATTAGGGCCCCAATCCCTGAGTTGAGCATTTTTTACTTTAGCCAACATTAGGGCTCCGACTCCTGATTGAGCATTTTTTCCTTTGGCCAACATTAGGGCTCCAACCACTGAGTTGAGCGTTTTTCCCTTTTGCCAACATTAGGGCTGTGAGCACATGATTTTTTTCCTAAGCAAATTATTCCTAAAAAATCCAAACAAAAATGATTTTTTAAATTTTTGATATTTGTGGCATTTTTGTGTTAATTAGTTGTATAATAATTCACAAAAAAAAATATATACAAAAAATATGCATGTGCATTAGGATTTAATTTTGGTATTAATACATTTTGAGAACAAATTAAAGAAAAATCAAAATAGCATTTTATGTTTTTAATTGCAAATTACCATAAAATAGAAATTAATTAGTTTTAAAATTAGCAAAATCAGAAAATACGAAATAAAATAAATACAAAAATAAATAAATACAAAAATACAAAAGAAAATAAAATACAAAATACAAAAACAATTACAAGTAATTGGGCTAATACAATATAAATCGGATAAATACTAGCCCAAGTTGACCTAGGCCCAAAAATACTCGGTCTGCCCATTGTATATCAAACGACCCCGTTTAGCTATAAGAGATCTGGACCGTTGAAATTCTTGATCAAACGGTCAGATTACACAAACCAGTTAATGAATCGAACGACGACGTTTGAGTCGTCAAATCCTGGCCATTCATGTATTTGATCTAACGGGCATAATTGAACCGTCACTTAAAATAGACGACTTCGTTTCAGAGCTCAGTAGATCTGAGCCGTTAATACACTTAATCCAACGGTCCAAAATATTAGTACCCCTTTTAATATGATGTATACCTTATACCCTCATTCATTTCATCATCTTCACCATCTATACACAAACCCTAGCCGCCTCTCCCCCCTTCTTTCAATCTCGCCGGAACCCTCACCGGCGGGATACAACACCTTCTCCGTTGTCCTCACCATTAACACCACAAAAAGCTCTGAGCCTCCTCTTTCACCCCCCATAATTAGTTTCCCTCAAACCAGCCTGGATCTCCTCGAATATTAGTTTAAGTGTCGCCGGAACCCTACTCCGGCGAATACAATATTTGCCTCTGCCTTCATCCTTAACACCCCAAAACCGTCTAGACTTCCTTATTACACCCCTCTAACTCTTTTTCCTCGAATGAGCCTGAATCTTCTCGAATATCGATTTAAGTGTCGCCGGAACCTTACTCCGGCGAACACTACTTCATCAAAACCACTCCAAAATCACCCTGTCGCATCCTCTAACCACTCTTACCCCTGTTCTAAAAACTTCAACCCTTAAAACCCACTGAAAAGGTTCAAACTAAGATTCAAAGAATCTGCCGGCATGCTAGAATTTCAAGAAAAGGTCATAAAGACCTCCTAGGCCTTAGAAGATTATTTTTAAGAAAAAACATATAAAGAAAAGAAGAGAAAAGGCCCAAAG
Organism: Nicotiana glauca; assembly: GCA_026770625.1. Taxonomy (NCBI): domain Eukaryota; kingdom Viridiplantae; phylum Streptophyta; class Magnoliopsida; order Solanales; family Solanaceae; genus Nicotiana; species Nicotiana glauca. The sequence continues at coordinate 8,927 of MU787662.1, read as the reverse complement.
AAGACCAAACAGCTAAGTCCTCATCTCCTTTGTTTTTTATTTCAATTTTTTTTCTTTTCTGAGTGTTCATCTTTGTTTGTTTTTCTTTCTGATTTTTCTAGTTTTTTATGCATGTCTGTTCCTTGCCTCTGTTTCTTGATTTTTTATTAGACTGTTTAAATTCATACTGATAGTAAATAGAATTTTCAAAACTTTTGATATTGTTTAGGGTTTCTGTTTGTTACTATTTTTTAAATCGATTTTTGAGACATGTTATAATTAGGGTTAAAATTTTTTTTTATCATTTGTGTTTGATAATCTCTGCTTTAAATAGGATTTTAGATTTTGATATTATTAGGGTTGATTTTAGTTGAAATCTTTGATTAATTTTGTTTAATTCTGACTGACCGTGAATGGTTTATAGTTATTAGTTGACTGATTTTGATTAATTTTGACCCTATGATTATTACTTAATTAGGGTTGATAATTAGGGTTGGTTATAGCTGGTAGTTCATTAGTTTATTATTTGGGGTTAAAGG
>MU787660.1:0-21771 GCA_026770625.1 Nicotiana glauca | reverse complement strand
TTTGGCCGGTTCGAGGTGAGTGGTAGTCATGAATGATATACTGAGGGTTTGAAACCCCGTATTTGCACTATACGATGCTATGTTAAGATGAAACACGCGCCATGTGATGAGCGTGGTGATATTGTGACTGGGGATTCGGACTTAGTCCATCCCGATTGATGGTTTACTGTACTTATTGACTGAGACTGAGCTATTATCCGTATATTTTTGGGCTAGTTGCCAAGTTTGGGGCCTTGTGCCGATCTGTAGAACCTTAGGGGGAAGCATGTGGAGCTAAATGACCCCTATACATGTTGAACATATACTCTCAATCGTACTCTTAACTGTAAAACATAATATGAACCGGCATTAGCTCAATGCACTCAAATGAGAATACCTAGGGTTGAATACCCTGTTCTAGTTGNCACGCCGCAGTATTATAGCGCTTGGGCTGAAGGAGCCCCTCCGGAGTCTGCACACATCCCCAGTGAGCGCAGTTACTATTATATTGGACCGGGCTGCACGCCGCAGTATTATATCTATTATATTGGATCGGGCTGTACGCCGCAGTACTATATATATTATATTGGATCGGGCTGCACGCCGCAGCAGTATTAGTAAGGATCAGGCTGCACGCCGCAGCAATGTTGGATAAATGTGAGACAGTAGTAGACTGATACTGGACTTTCCTCCTTAGAAATGTTCTTACCGGTACTGTTATTTTTAGAACTGTTTAGTGTTCTTACAGGTTTTCTTACTTTCGATTATTATTTATTGCTATTACTTACTGAGTTGGAGTACACACTCTACTCCCTGCACCTTGTGTGCAGATACAGGGATCCAAGAGGGCAGTTGATATATATTGCTGCGGTTTCAGCTTACTGCGGAGTTATTGAGGTAGCTGCCGGCATCCGCAGGACCCGATCTCTCCTTCCCATTATCTCTTGTACTTCTGCTTTAGACTTGGTTGTATAGGATATTATTCAGATGTTTAGAGGCTCAGACTTGTGACACCAGATCCTGATGGGCTGTTATTTCAGTTATTTTGTTTTCCGCACTCATCTTATCATTATGGAAACAGGAGATTTCACTTAAATTGGAGTATTTGAGATAATAATTGGAATGGTAAATGGGAAAAAGGTCGGGCTTGCCTAGCAATGTGTTGGGCGCCATCACGATCGAGGTTTGGGTCGTGACAGTCGTGTTCGCGTAAGAGGATGCCGGAGCAGAAGTGTAAAGTACTCAATTTTGAGAGTTTCGGCCATTTTTACATTTTTGGAGCTATGAAGCTCGGATTGAGGTGATTCTTGGAGCAATTTTCAAACTGTGTACTGGGATAAGTGTTCATTACTCATTTTTTATTCTATATCAGGAATCTATCTTCATTTTTCGGCATTTGATTAAGGGTTCCAAAAGTGGAATTGGGGGGTTTTGCCTAAGGTTTCATCATGTGAGTTTTCGAGTTTTGAACATCGATTTGGAGTAGGATTTGAGTGAAACTAGTATGGTTGGACTCGTAATTGAATGGGTGTCAGATTTTGAGAGTTTTGTCGGGTTTCGAGGCGTTGGACCGGGTTGGAATTTTCTTTTATCGATTGGGTTTGTTTCCTTTGGCATTATTTGATGTATTTGAGTTGCTTTTGTCAAGTTTTGAGCCGTTCGCATGTTGGTATGCGCGAGATGGCATTTTTTAGCATCGCTTGGCTTGCTCGGTATTGGAATTGTCTTGTTCGAGGTAAGTAACTCTTCTAAACTTGGTGTTGAGGGTGTGAAACCCCAAATTACGTGTTATGTGATCAGCATTGAGGTGACGCACATGCTAGGTGACGGGCGTGTGGGCGTGCACTATATGAATTATAAATCTGTTATTTCTGTGGTACGGTGTAGTTATCTGATCTTATCTGTAATCATGAAATTTCTACGTACTTGAGCTATTGAGCTGTGATCCATGTTAGAAACCATGACTAGGGAACGTGCTTATCCTGTTGGGACCCATTGAGGTCATTTCTGTTGTTGAGCTATCTGCTTTTATTGCATTACATACGTAGTCATACGTATTCATATGTATATCGTATCTTAATCTCTATTGCCATTTATTGATACATCACATCATTATTTTTGGGCTCATTTTTTATGACATTGAAAGCTCGAGAGACTGGAGAGATAGATGACTGAGTGAGGCCAAAGGCCTGATGGTGAGGATGTTTATGAAAGGAGCGGGTTGCATGCCGCAACATGTTTTATTGACTTATGCCATGATTGGCTTGTTATAGCGCTTGGGCTGAAGGAGCCCCTCCTAAGTCTGTACACACCTCTAGTGAGTGCAGGTACCTACTGAGTACCGAGTGTCGAGTGATCGGGAGGATTGAGTGACTGTGAAGACTGAGTGACTGTGAGGACTGAGTGGTTGTGAGGACTGAGTGACTAAGAGAACCGAGTGAATTGATACTTTAAGAGTATACATTTGGTTTTATCACTGAGTCGCATCGTATTGGCATGCACACTTGACATACATGCATAGAGACGCATTTTTCCTCATGTTGTACGGTGTCATGTCATTCATGAATTCTCGCACATATTGACATATGGGTATAGAGATGTATTTTACACTTGCTATTTGGAAAGAAAATGAGACATGTTATTTATTGTTGAAAGGATTTTTGGAAAAAATTACAGCTTTCAAACTTACTCATATTTTGGCAAATTTTCGATAGAAGACTTGGGTTTTCACTGATATATTTGAAAAGTGGAGCTATTTTCGGGAACTATGAATAAGCTGAACATTTTATCTCTGAGTTACTTCTCTTATTACTTGCTTTACGTTGTTATGAACTGTTGTTGGCTATTGGTGTTGGACCCGGCCTTTGTTCTAGCTCGTCACTAGTTTCAAACTAAGGTAAGGTTTGTTACTTATTGAGTACATGGGGTCGGTTGTTCTCATACTACACTTCTCCACCTTGCGTGCAGATGTTGGTTGTTGATGTTGTTGTGATCGATTAGAGCTGGAATTGAAGACGTACTTGTATTCCGGTTGTAGCTGCCTCTTGTTCATGTTAGCTCTAGACTTATGAAAATCTGTCTATGTACTTTTCGAACAGATAATGTATTTATTTCATACCGGCTTTGTGAGTTCTTATCTTAGAAGCTCATGATTTGTACTACCAATCCTTGGAAAATGTATAAGATTAAGATATTTTCTTTCCTTTATTGTTTCATTTAATTCTATTGAAATTGGATAGAGGTTAATTGGCTTACCTAACGGGTTGGGTTAGGTGTCATCACGGCTAGTCGGATTTTGAATCGTGTTAGTAACAATCAAAATAAATATTATATTCAAAGTAACAATACAACAGATAACAACCATCCAAACAAGTTAGATATTCTTCAAATATTTAACAAATTCTATGTTAATTTTAAGGGAAGTTTTTTATTTTAAAAAAAAAGATTTCATCCAGAAGACCAAGAAAGTTTCCTCTAATCCTAGAAACCACAAATGGTTAAACTGCAAAAGACACTTGAAGAATCAAATCTGGAAGTATTGCATTAGTAGGAATTTGTAGACAAAGTTACGAAGAGATGTGTTGGGAAAAAGAAGAAAAAGATAGAACACGATAAAAATAATAGACAAAATGGTGATTCAAATCCCAAAATTGAAGGTCAGGGATGACCCTCTATTTGGAAATTTGAGTGACATGCGTAGTGGAGTGGTTCATTATGGCAGAGAAGTGAGAAATCCAATAATTGTGACCATGACATTTCATCTTAGAAGTTGGCTTGCTATATCAGAATTTTTCTTTTTGTAGTACGTATATGATAGCTAATCAACCTTGTCACCATTAATGCACCAGACCAATTATTAGGTAAAAGAAAAAGTATAGCCACGTCAGACCAATTATTAGGTAAAAGAAAAAGTATAGTCACGTTTAAGTGTAGGGATGATATACAGTTGGAGTAGGTGAAAAGTTTTATTTCGTATCTCGTACAACTGACACTAGTGTATGAGACTCTTTTTTGTCTCACAAAATTATGGACTTAATCTTATACTTCTGGGTCCACAGGATTCGGGATCTACAAAACTGTGAGACAAAACGTTGTCTCATACAACTAGTGTAAGTTGTATGAGACACAAAATAAAATTTTTCGGAGTAGGTAAACAAAATCAAGCAATCAAAATAGGATGAATCATATCGATAGAAGTCTAATTGAATATTTTTGTCAATTACTGCCCTCGTTTTATATTAAATGAAGTACTTTCTTTTTTAGTCTTGTTCAAAATAAATGACACATTTCTAAATTTAGAAATAATTCAACTTTAAACTCCTCATTTTACCCATTTTATTCTTAATGAGAAACTTTAATAACCACACAAAAGTCATGACCCCACAAAGCTTTACCCCTTAAGCTTTTAAGATCACAAATATCAAACCTTTCTTTTTTTCCTTAAACTCCATGTCAAGTCAAACTACCTCATTTAATTTGAAACGGATGGAGTGCGAAAAAAATGAGGAAACTGTTCAACATAACATTTTGCAATTTGAATGTACGAAAATGAATTTGCTAAGATGCCTTGTATTTTATTTTTAGATCTCATACGTGTAAAAATAAACATCTTTTGGGAATTTGACATAAAACTAGAAAAATTACGATGACCACAAAATCAACTAAACTATTTTAAATATTTTTCCAACATGTCATCTGTCAACAATTTGGTGACTTTCTTGAATGAGCGTCTATTGAGAGCACTAGATATTCTGTATTGTATTATTTATATTTGTTCAAGGTAGTTGTACATATAGCATTATGAGTAGTACCTAGTAGTTAGTTGAGTTAGCTAGCATTCCAAAAGTTCGTTAATTAGTTAGGAGTTAGTTTTGGTTTTGTGCTCTGCTGATTTTTTTTTCTATTTTGCATCGTGTGTGTATATATATATATATATATATATATATACACACACTTTAGTTGAGCTAATGAAATGAGACTTTCATTTCCAAATTCATTTTTTCCTCCCTCTTGCAAATGCTCTCATTTTCAACCTTCCTCTCCGAGTCTCCATTCCCGCCATTGGAGCTCTTATCGAGCTCAACTGTACATTTGTTTTGCTGTTTCTGATATGGTATCAGAGCGCGGTAGATCCTACGAGCATAAGATTGGTATAGATCGTCGTTAACTCGATCTGCATTTCTCAATCGCAGGTAACTTCTGTCTTTTCGAAAATCTAGGGTTCTTAAATCTCTGTTTCTTTTTCCCTTTATGTATCTCATATATTGTTGCTTAAGCAATTCTCATGGCTAATGATGAAGAAATCAAACACATCGATGCAGAATCAAACAAGGAGTCCGCCATTGACTCAAGTAGTCCATTATACATGCATCCATTAGATAATCCTGGTGCAATGTTGGTACCAGTTCCATTTAATGAAATTGGATATAGATCCTGGAGACGGAGTGTGCTTCGAGCACTGTCAGTTAAAAATAAACTAAGTTTTATTAATGGTGATTGTAAGAAACCAGATCTAGAATCTCCAAAGTATAGACTGTGGGAGAGATGTGATGATATGGTTACCTCATGGATTTTGAATTCCTTGGGGAAGGAGATTGCTAATAGTGTAGAGTACGTTAATGATTTTGTCGAGTTGTGGAAAGAGCTAGAGAATCGTTATGATCAGACGAATGGTGCAAAGCTGTATCAAATTCAAAAAAGAGATAACAATTTGTCGCAAGGAACACTGGATATAACTGGGTATTATACTAGAATGAAGAAACTAGGGAAGAATTTAGCACTTTAGGTGGAAAAACACAATCCAGTTGCAATTTCACTTGTGGAGCCAAGGAGAACATGCATAAAGCTAAACAAGAGAGACAATTGATCCAGTTCCTTATGGGGCTCAACAAAGTGTATATTGTGGTAAGGGGAAGCATTCTCATGATGAATCCCCTGCCATCCTTGGCCCAAGCCTTCTCCCTGCTGATTCAAGAGGAAAAGCAAAGAGAGATCAAGTATAACAACCAGCTGATGTTCGAGTCTAGCTCTTTGAATGTCAATACTTCTAAGCAACCCACTTTCAAGACCAATTATAACCCAGGAAACAACTACATATCCAATAGAAGATCTCGTCCTGTATGTGAGCATTGTAGGAAGCCAGGACATACCAAAGATAAGTGCTATAAACTTCATGGATACCCTCAAGGATTCCAAAACTCTAACCATTTTTTTCAAAACAACAATCAAAGGTTTCAATCAGCTAATCAGAATTTTCAAAATCCCAATCAAGGTTTCAGGTTCAACAGAGGAAAAAGAGCATTGTCAAATGTCCATGGTCCTTCAACTGACATGATGACTAACAATGGAGATGAGAATTCGCACCACAATAAGAGTCAGGGAATGAGTTTCACCGAAGAACAATATGGTCAGCTCATGAGCTTGTTGCAACACTTCAAAAACAATAGTGGAGGGGAAGATCCCAGCAATTTGAACTTGAGTTCTGGAGCTTCCAACTTTGTAGGTATTGTATTCTATACCTCTTCAATTGATTTTGGTATGTTGTTATATATGTGCTTTAAATCTAAGGCTGATACGTGGATACAATATTCAGGGGCATCAAACCACATGACCTTCAGTAGATCTTCTATGTGTGATATCACTATCTTACCTTATCCCCGATTAGTCATATTACCAAATGGCCACAAAGTTAAAGTAACAGAAATTGGAAGTGTGAAGCTTGAACCTAGAATTGTGTTACACAAAGTCCTTTTTGTTCCTTCTTTTAAGTATAATCTCATTTCTATTCATTTGTTGACTCTACATCTCAGAGGAATTACATTCTTCACTGATGGTATTTGTATGTTGCAGGCCCCTTCTTTGAAGAGGCCTCTAGAGATTGGTAGAATCAAGGATGGACTTTACCTTTTGTTCTCTCAATGTATGAAACACAAAGATACCAATTCTTCCTCAACTACAGCCAAGTTTTATGTTCCTTGCTTGTCTGCTCACCCATGTGATGTTCAAGATGCTTACTTTCCATATGTATATAATCCCCTTCTGAATAAAAAAGCATCTGCTAGTAGTGACATTGATGTAAATGTTCCTTCATCTGTAAATAAATTCAGAAATTGTGTTTCTCTGAATTCCCATACATCTCATGAGAATGATATTCTATGGCACAATAGACTTGGGCATGTTCCCTTCGTAAAGATGAAGGGAATAGCATCTACACCTATAACCTTTTCTTCTAAACAACCTTTTGTGTGCTCAATATGTCCTATGGCCAGACAAAATAGATTACCCTTTCCTCAAACAACCAGGACTTCTAGTGGTGTTTTTGAACTATTACATGTGTAACTTTGGGGACCTTATCACACCCCCACTCATGATAACTACAAGTATTTCATCACTATGGTTGATGACTTCAGCAGAACTACATGGACACACCTTTTGGCGTGCAAGAGCAATGCAATCCAAGTCATTAAAGCCTTCATTTCAATGATAGAAAACCAATTCAAGACTATCATAAAAGCCATAAGAACAGATAATGGCTTAGAATTTACCAATTCAGAAAGTAACACCTTTTTCAGTTAAAAGGGATCATTCACCAAAAATCCTGCCTATACACACCACAACAGAATAGTGTGGTGGAGAGAAAACATAAGTATTTACTTGAAACAGCTAGGGCACTCTTATTCCAGTTAAAATTGCCTTTGAAATACTGGGAAGAATGTGTGCTAACAACAACCTACATGATAAACAGACTACCCACTACATACCTTAAAAACAAATGTCCCTTTGAAATCCTATACAAAAAGAAACCAATGTACTCTCAAATGAGAAGTTTTGGCTGTTTGTGTTACCCAACAGTACCTAAAGTCCATAGGGGAAAGTTTGAACCTGGAGCGATTCCACATGTTTTCTTAGGCTATCCCTTTGGAGTCAAAGGGTATAAAGTCCTAAGTCTTGCTACTAAGAAGATTCAAATCTCAAGAGATGTATCTTTCCATGAAAATATTTTTTCCTTTGCAATTGTTCCAGATGTTTCTTCTTTTCCTTCTGTGCTAAAATGTGTTTCTTTTGTTGACTTTATGGATGACACTGACAATAATGTTCAAGCCAATATAGAAAATAATCCAAATGGTGCAAGTCACATGGACAATGAATTGTCACTTGTTGGTGACAATGAAATATCACCTGCTAGTACCACATCCACATCACCGCCCAACAGTCACATTATTGATAGTCTTCTTTTCTATAGTCATCTCCACCATCAGACCTCAATGTACCAGCTTTAAGCAATTATCCTCCTCAAACAAGTAACTAGAATAATCCTTGCCTTAGGAGAACCCAAAGAGAAATCAAAACACCTGTATACTTGAATGATTACATTCATAATGTACCTAAATTGCACTCAAACAGTTGTATACCATCTTTAAATGCACTTTTGTCAAAGCATCATTCTATCTACCCTCAGGTTCTGATCCATAATAGTTAGTCTTTGATGCAGAGTGTCTGTCAAGATAATGAGCCTTCTTCATATGAAGAATCATCTATTAATCCTGCTTGGCAGGTGGCTATGACGCAAGAGTTTGAGGCATTACATGCTAATAACACATGGGATCTAGTTGTAGTACCAACAGAGAAGAAAGCCATAGGCTACAGGTGGGTGTATAAGGTGAAACATAAAGATGATGGAAGTATTGAAAGATTTAAGGCTCGTTTGGAAGTAAAAATATACACACAACAAAAGGGAATTGATTACACAGAAATCTTTTCACCAGTGGTAAAGATGACCACTGTGAGAGGACTCATAGTTGTAGCAGTCAAGAGAGGGTGGAACATGTTTCAGCTAGATGTTAACAATGCCTTTCTTCATGGAGATTTGAATGAAGAAGTGTTTATGGAGGTCCCTCCTGGACTAGTAATGTCTAAACCAGGATTAGTCTATAGGCTAAACAAGTCCCTATATGACTTGAAACAAGATAGTACGCAATGGTATGCCAAATTGATAGAAGCACTATGTTCCAGAGGTTATGAACATTCCATGCATGAATATTCATTGTTCTTCAAAAAGAATGGGGCATATTTAGTATATGTAGTAGTGTATGTTGATGATGTGATACTCACAGGAACAGACCTAGAAAAAATAAGGCTTTTAAAGAAATTTATACATGATAGCTTCAAGATCAAGGATCTAGGGAGACTTCAGTACTTCCTTGGCCTTGAAATTCTTTATAAAGATGATGGATTCATCATCTCCCAAAGAAAATTTGTCATTGATCTTCTGAAAGAGTATAACTGTCTCAGTTGTAGTTCATTATCCTCTCCCCTTGATCCAAGTGTGAAGTTAAAGGCAAAAAAAGGTGCTCACTTGTCAGATCCCAGTTGCTACAGGAAGTTATTGAATTTTCTAACTAACAAAAGATTGGATATTGCTTTTAGTGTTCAACATCTAAGCCAATTCATGCAAGATCCAAGGGAACTACACTTGAAAGCAGCATATCACATATTAAGGTACTTGAAGGCTGATCCCAGCCAATGAGTCTTCTTCTCTAAGAATGATGATTATACAATGAAGGCATACTGTGATTCTGATTGGGCATCATGCCCAGACTCCAAGAAGTTAGTCACAAGGTATGTTTTCCTATTGGGAGATAGCCATATCAATTGGAAATCAAAGAAACAAGAAACCATTTCCTTGTCATCAGTTGAAGCAGAATACATGTCCATTAGAAAGGTGGTTGGTGAACTAGTGTGGTTACAAAGGCTACTTGAAAAGCTCACAGTCCCTTTCTCCAGTCCTATTGAGGTCTTTTGTGACAGCCAATCAGCACTCCACATAGCAAGGAACCCAGTATTCCATGAACGAACGAAACATATTGAGATGGACTGCCATTTTGTTCGAAACAAATTACAGTAAGGGCAAATATCTCTACATCATATTAGGACTGATCATCAACTTGCCGACATTCTTACCAAAACATTAACTGGGATCAAACATTCCAACATTCTCAGCAAGTTGGCAGTGACAGCCTCACCTCCAACTTGAGGGGGGTATTGAGATCACTAGATATTCTGTATTGTATTATTTATATTTGTTCAGGGTAGTTTTACATATAGAATTACGAGTAGTACCTAGCAGTTAGTTGAGTTAGTTAGCTTTCCCAAAGTTCGTTAGTTAGTTAAGAGTTAGTTTGGGTTTTGTGCTTTGCTGATTTTTTTTTTGTTTTGCATTGTGTGTGTGTGTGTGTGTGTGTATATATACACACACACTTTAGTTGAGCTAATGAAATGAGACTTTTATTTCCAAATTTATTTTTTCCTCCCTCTTGCAAATGCTCTCATTTATATATATATATATATATATATATATATATATATATATATATATATATATATATACACACACTTTAGTTGAGCTAATGAAATGAGACTTTCATTTCCAAATTTATTTTTTCCTCCCTCTTGCAAATGCTCTCATTTTCAACCTTCCTCTCCGAGTCTCCATTCCCGCAATTGGAGCTCTTCTCGAGCTCAACTGTATATTTGTTTTGTTGTTTCTGATAGCGTCCTTTCACTAAGCAATAAAACTAGTATTAATAATACGAGACAATTTTCTGAAGGAAGAAGCTGACAACCCCTAATTTTATTTGTCGCCAATAAAGGCTTTCAAGTGAATTAAACCTAACTTATCTCTATTGAAAGTCCCATATATGTGCTCTGTTCCATGATTGTTGCTGTTTAATACTTTACCATCCTAATTTATGTGACACTTTTGCTTTTCGAAAGTCTAGATCAACTTAATACCTTAAAATTAAAATTTACATATTCAAAAGCTAAACGATATGTACTATAAGTTGTAATTCTTCTTATGTCAATATGATGAAAATATAAATTTTAAAATGGGAGGCAAAGTTCAAATATCTAGTTTAAATCTCGAGAAACGAAAAATGTCATGTAAATTGAGAAGGAAGAAATGCATATCTTGCCCATGATGAAACTATGCTATCTTTTCCGTACTGCAGAATGATCCTTCGTTACATGATCAACATGGCCTTTGACAATTAAGATGGCCTCTATCATTCTTATGTTGAACTTCTCTACATTTTTTATATTTTAAGGGTCTCCCTTACTACAAGACTATAGTAAACAGAATGTTTGGTAACAGCAAGGCGCGTGTGTAGTCATTACTTTTGTTTCGAACTATATATGAATGAATATACACACGCACATAGTTGAAATAGTTTTATAGAGCACATATTTAAGCCAAGTTCTCATTGTACACAAAAAGGAGTAGTAAATAATGGTATTTTATACTTACTAACATAAAATCATGAATTTGTGACACGTTTGGTATAACGACCCGATTGGTCGTTCTGTGTAATTTCGCCCTGTTACCCCCTTTTATTGCTTTCCACTTGTGTGTTTATAATTTTATAACTTGCGGGATCGGTTAGTTTCATTCCGGGAAGCTTTCGGGTTGATTTGGACCCTTGATTCTTAATCTAGAAGTTTAAATAAAAAATATTGACAAAACTTTGACTTTTATGAAAACGACACCGGAACTGTATTTTTATGGCTCCGATAGCTTCATATCATAATTTCGGACTTGGGCATACGCCCGAGATTAATTTTGGAAGTCTGTAGGTTGATTTATCAAAATTTGACAATCTAAAGTTGAAAAGTTTGACTGTAGGTTGACTTTTAGCTATCAAGCTCGGAATTTAATTTTGGAACTAGGAATAGTCCCATTATGGTATTTAGAACTTATCTACAAAATTTGGTGTCGTTTGGCGTTGAATTGATATGATTCGGACGTTTAGTTGTAATTGTAGAAGTTCTTGAAAATTTCTTTGAATTTCATGCATTTTAAAGTTCAATTCGTAGTTTTATGATTTTATTTTTGTGTTTTGACCGAGCGAGCGAGTTCGTATGATGTTTTTATAAGTGTGTGGGTGTTTGGTTTGGAGTCTCGAGGGCTCGAATGAGTTTCGAACATGTTCCAGAAAGTTTTGGAATAAAAATTGCAAAAAATCTGGGTCTAATGCTCTAGTGTTGCAATTGCAAACACCAAGCTCGCAAACGTGAAGGCGACAGTAGGGGGATAATGTTGCAAATGTGACCTCCCCTTCGCATTTGTGAAGGAAGCAGAATCTGGGCAAAGTTCGCAATTGTGAACATTTTGTTCGCCTTTGCGATATCCAGTTTTGCAATTGCGCTGAAGTAACAGGCTGCCAGGGTTTGCAAATGTGAGCCCTGGTCTGCAATTGTGAAGAGTTCGCAAATGCGAACCTTGTGTCACAAATACCTCATCTGCAACTGGTTAAAGGGTTGAGGTAAGTGTCTTTCCTAACTTCGTGTAGGGGAACTACCCCTTAGGATTGGTACTGTTGATACAATTATGCTAAGTGAAATTCGTGTACGCAAGATGACGAGTGGGTACACGGGTTGTACGTGATATTTGACCGATTTAGGCTACTTAGGATATTTTCTTGATTTAATAGAAATATAAATGCTATATCATGTTTTAAATTCTCGTAGTCAATTTATCCTTAATTGTATTAGACTATCCTTGCACGCTTAAATGACTTATCTAGTACTTGTTCTATATCCTACTTGCTAAATAGCTCTCATGCTTTAGTTGAAATTGTTTCCTCTTTATTGTTACATTCTATCTCTTCATTGTTAATTATTTTTATTTGAAGTCATTGTTCGTGTAATCTCTTTCCTTATAGATCTTCGTTGCTTGAAGTAAGTGTTCATGTTATCCTTTTACCTGTTATTTTTCACTATTTGAGACTCATTGTTAAATGTTATCTCTTTTATTATGATTTAGTCTTATCTAATATCGTGGTAATATATTATTTCTCTCATTTTTGAGTTATTTGGTATTGAAGTTGTGAAAGTCGTTATACGTTAAGGCGATGTTGGTTATTGTTGAAGCATCTATCTATTGAGCATTTTTCATTCATTATTGTTGTGGATATTCTTGTATACGTTGTGGTGAAGCCATAGGCTATTGTTGTAAAAATATTGATATTGTTGTTGTTGGCAAATTGTGATATATGGGCACTTGTGGTGCGAATTATTATTGTGATATGCTATTGACGCGCATACAACAGTATAAGGCTTTGGGTCAATGTGTATGCGGCTGTATAAGGTGGGACTTATGTGTGTGTTTCTTGTAGGGGAACTACGTAAAGCCACACGGCATCATAAGGTGGACTAAGGTACGCGTAGCTATTTTGGAAAAACTATGTTCAAAACATATTCCAAACTGTTACATGATCATTGAGCTGAGAGTAGTTATGTTTGTCATAACAAAAGTTAATGAGTTGTGCTCGAGAAATTTAGGGGGGTCATATGCAATATGCGCAACTTTTGGATGTCTGACTCTGAAGGTTGGAAAGCTCCACCTATCCATGTTTACTATGCCTCTCACTTGTCTAGGAAGTTCAAAGAAGGAGTTGAATTTATGGATTCCATTAACACCATGGCACCTCGGTTTGATTTCTTTATACACGAGGCGGTAACTCATTGTGATTCTTGTTGTTAATTTTATGTTGCAAAAAGTTTTTGGTGGAAATATTTCTTGTTGTTTCATTCTTACTTGTTCAAGCAGTTGTTGTCCGTATATGACCACTTAGGTTTTCTTTAGTTGTTTCTTTTATGTGTTCCCATTTTAGATTTTGGTATCTGTTCAGGTTATTATCTTGTTCGTATCAGTTATTTCTTGCTTTCCATTATTTATCCTTACTGCATTTTCATACTGTTTATTTATATCATCGTAGGTGTCTTAACCTGGCCTCATCACTACTCTATTGAGGTTAGGCTTGATACTTGTTTGACTGAAAAGTTATTGAATACTTCCCGAGCAAATCAATCGAAAAATATGAAGGGGTAAATCCTAGTTAAGAATAATTAATCATTGAATCAGAAGACAAATTTGAGATATATGGATAATCAATTGGAGAATGATATAAACGGAGTTTTATTCATCATAGTAGCTTGACCTGCCTCTCATTAAAGAGGTTCAGGATCTTACAGTAGTCTTGTTTATCGCCCCATTTATGGAGCATATTCCTCCATTTGTATGTATCCAGAGTTGTGTAGAAGAAGAATCCCCCTTTGAAGGTTCTCTTTCTTGGTATTTATAGGTTCGAGCTCTGTGAGCTGGTCACGAGTAGTCGTAGTTTGGTCGAGGAGGCATCCTCTTATCGCGAAAGGGTCGTGACCCCCTTGTTCATCTGAAGAACAGCTATCATGAGCTAAAAATCAATTGTGTTGACCATTCGCTATAAGTTGGTTAGGACGGGGCGGATCCCGTGGCTGTCGTATGGTCAAATTTCTACCGATACAGTTAGTCCCTCTGTTCATCAGGGTCATGCCTGGATCGACCTCGACGGACGGATAGTGTGGCATAATCAGGAGGATCCGGACTCGCCTTTCGTTTACTACTGGCATTAAGTCCGAGACGGCTCAGGGCCCCTTTTCAGTGTTTACGTACCTTTATGATGGTTTCGGAGCTGAAACGTCGATTGATGAGGAAGCTCCATTTCGCGTGGTCATTTAAGAAGGTGCACGTTTCCATAAAATCGAATTGTTTCGTGCCCAGTCATGTATTAATGATGACTATTGGGTTTCGTGAAGGCAGAGTCTGCTTCTTATAACTAGAGGGGATTTGTCATTTGCCCTTTACACTTTCATCGTTCTTTTGAGAGAGATCGTGAGAAGCCTTTCCTTCTGCTAAATCGCATTTTTCTCTCCTCTTTTGATTGCTATCATCATTGATCTCCTCGTTTCTCCCATAAAAGCTTTCATTTCTCTCGCTCGTGAGTCAATTATGGTAGGAATTTCTTCTTGCGGTAATCTTCCAGCTAATTCTCTGGTGGTTGAAAATCCCGCTCAGTCAACTGAAGATTTAGAGCCAATGGAATGTGAAGAAGTTCCTTCGGTTGATGAAGTTCTGCCTCATCCGGGAATCCGGTGGTGGATTTTAGCACCCCGGGCGGCATAGAACAGGTGGACGTTGCTTCTCTAATGGGGGAAGGGGGGATAGCACAGATGCGGGAGCAGTGGGGTATTCCACGCTATGTCGAGATCGCGCTTGCGAGGACTGAGGATAGGGTTTAGATCGACCGTTGAGGGTATTGCTCGTTTTATGCCTACCTCTTCCTAGTGGGATATACATTCTCGCTCCCGATGCTGGTGGTCGACTTTTGCCATTATTATGAGGTGTGTCCGGCCCAACTTTCTCCTTACCTCTATAAACTGTTTTTCATATTTATCAAGTACGCGGAGCTAGCCGGTATGGAGGCCACTCTAAGGCATGTGCTTAGCCTCTTTGCTCCTCAAAAGATCCGCGGCACCATGATCCATGCACGCCCCCGAGGGTCAAGGGGCTTGGTGGTTGGATGGACGACAGGACTAATCGTCGCTTCTTTGAAAACTTTTTCTATATCCGGACTGAGCACCTGGTGGCGGACCCAAGTGGGTTCCCGGAAGTTTGGAACTTTGCACGTAAGCCCTCGTTCCTGACTGGACAAACGCCCTGTTTTGACCTTCTTTACGCCTTGTGTTTATGGTTATTGATTTACTTTTATATTTTGTAGCCAAAAAGATGTCGCGGCCCCCTTTGGAGGGGATCCGGGAATGGGTCGAGGCTGTGCTTCCTCGTACTGTGGGGATTCGCACATGGTCGACTTTTTGAGAGAGACATGGTCGTAGGCCTGTGACAGGTGGAATATAGACTCCTTTTTTCTTTTTGGTTTCGTTTTGTTTTGACCACGCTCATTGACTCGTCTGTTCATTATGGCTAGGGAGAAAACGTTGTGTCAAAGCTCCTCAGTTGGCTTTCCGTCTGCCGGCTACAATTTTCGACTAGCTGCAATGCCCATACCTCGTCCAATATCGAGGGCGGCGTCAGTTGAACCATCAGCGGCCACCTTTCTGACACGGGCTGCGCCACGAGATGAGGGGCCATCTGGGCTCGTCCTTCCTCGGATGGACTCGCCTTCAAATGGACAGGAGGAAAAGCCATCGCAGAGGCGGAGGGTGGCATTTGCGACGGCTCCTCCAGTGGTGATGAACTTGGATTCTCCCCCGATAGACTCAGAGAGTGGTGCGTCTATGGCACTTGCTGTTGAGGGGGGGAGTTGGCTGGAGTTGCCCCAGCTAGTTCAAGCCAAGGGCATGTTGTTGCTTTGACAACCTGATCGGAAGTTCCTACTGTCGAGGCGGATGCTCGATCCTTAGAGGCTTCCGCCGTGGTCTTGGATATACCCTCCTTGGCCACGGCGAGTTGTTCTACGTCGTCGGTGGCGGAAAGGGTGAAGAATGTGGTGGGGGACGAGTATGATTCCGAGTTCGATTTGGACCCTGACGATGTCCGTATGTTTGAGGAGGGTATTACTAATTCTACGGTGCGCGCAGGGGGGGCGGCCCATTTTATTGAAGTCCCCTCAGATTTGAACTTACTGACCGAAGGAAATAGCTTGGTGTCGCAGTTTGAGTTGTTGTGTTCGGAGGCCGAGAACGCGTCTTTGAGGAGCGTTTCGGATATTGAAGTAATGGATGAAGTGATCGTGATGGGCCAGAGGGTACGAAGTACATTTCTAGCTCATTTGTTTTTAGCCTGGGCCTTAGCTTTAACCTCTCTCTGCTTTGCAGGCTTACTTGTTGGAGGTGGAGAGCATCCGCATAGCCAATGTCCGCTCGAGGATCTTCATGCAGATGCTAGGAAAATATCGTTGTTATCGTGATTGGTGCCGAGAGCTGCATGAGCGTTTGAGGAACGATCCTCGCAATCAGGCTCTGTGCGAGGAGCTGGCAAGGCGGGACCAACAGTTATTGCAAGTGCTGGGCAGTAAAAGTATTCTTGAAGGGCAGATCCGTCGGAAGGATGAGGAGCTTGAGGTGGGAAAGGGGATCGCAGTTGAGTGTGCGCACCTATAGGGTAAGTTGAGGGAGATGGACTTGGAGGCGGAGTAGAATCTGGCTAAAGTAGCGGAAATGGCTGCGGAATGGAGTGGGAGACTGGTGGCACAGGAAGGCGAGGTTGCTGCCTTAAAACTTTTGGAGAGAGGTGCCTCATCGAGGGCTGGGGCATTGGAGGCATCGATTCGCGTGCACGAGTCCCAGCTTGAGTCGGAGAGGGCTACAACAGCCCTTAGAGAAGCGGGGCTTGAGGAGCGGATTGGTGTTCTTGAGCAGGAGGCCGAAGTTATGTCGGATCGGATTGCGGCCTTAGAGGAAGAGAACCAGCGGCTGCGAGACCAAGCTGGGCCATCACACACTGTTGTTCCTAACCAGGCTTATGAGCTTTGGGTCTATGCCGAAGCTCAACGCGATGTTAACAAGAACTTGTGGGAGGCAGGTACTGTGACCGAGGCCGTCTTTGAGGTGGCACGTCAGAAGGCTCGTGAAGCCCGTGCCGACTACGGTTATGATGTGGCAACGCTGAGGCTGACGATGATGCGAGTGGTAGCGAGGATGGCGCCGAATAAAAAAAAGAATTTGTTATTGTTTTTTTTGTGTTCCCTTCGCCAGTTGGTGTTCGGGTGTTTCTTGTTGTTTTCCTTTATTTTTCTTTTTCTTGTGTTGACCGGCGGGGGCCAGGTGTAAGCGGGGAGGACCCGCACTCTTAACTTTGTAGATAAATGTACTCTCTTTTCCGTCGTTTGTCTCGTGCTTACTTTGTACCTTCCATTCCTCTCATTTTCTTTTTGAACATGCTTGAAGAGATGACTCGCCTTTGAATTCGACCGAGGTCGGCATGTCAGCTTTTGACTAATAATAGTTTTTGCTCTTTGACTCGATATGAACGGGGCAGAGCGGTCGCCTTGTAGCGACGACGCTTAGCCTCTCTTAGCCCCAGTCCCAGTTCGAACACGGTCGGATTACCGACTGTGATGGTGAAATCGCAGCCTTATAGTTTGAGCAGGGTCGAACTCGAATTTGGAGGCGGAGGCATGTGGCCTGAGTCCTAGTTCGAGTGAAGTCGAACCCATATAAGTGGATGGCGAAGGCACTTAGCCTAAGTCCTGTTCGACTGAGGTCGAACCTAATAAAATTTGATGACGAAGGCACTTAGCCTGAGTCCTAGTTTGACTGAGATCGAACCTAATAAATTTGATGGCGAAGACACTTAGCCTGAGTCCCAGTACGACTGAGGTCGAACCTAATAAATTTTGATGACAAACGCACTTTGCCTGAGTCCCAGTTCGACTGAGATCGAACCTAACAAATTTGATGGCGAAAGCACTTAGCCTGAGTCCCAGTTCGACCGAGGTCGAACCTAATAAATTTTGATGGCGAAGGCACTTAGCCTGAGTCCCAGTTCGACTGAGGTCAAACCTAATAAATTTTGATGGCGAAGGCACTTAACCTGAGTCCCAGTTCGACTGAGGTCTAACCTAATAAATTTGATGGCGAAGGCACTTGGCATGAGTCCCAGTTCGACTGGGGTCGAACCAAATAAATTTTGATGGCGAAGGGACTTAGCCTGAGTCCCAGTTTGATTGAGGTCGAACCTAATAAATTTGATGGCGAAGGCACTTAGCCTGAGTCCCAGTTCGACTGAGGTCGAACATAATAAATTTTGATGGCAAAGGCACTTAGCGTGAGTCCCAGTTCGACTGAGGTCGAACCTAATAAATTTTGGTGGCGAAGGCACTTAGCCTGAGTCCCAGTTCGACTGAGGTCGAACCTAATAAATTTTGATGGCGAAGGCACTTATCCTGAGTCCCAGTTCGACTGAGGTCGAACCTAATAAATTTTGATGGCGAAGGCACTTAGCCTTAGTCCCAGTTCGACTGAGGTCAAACTTAATAAATTTGATGGCGAAGACACTTAGCCTGAGTCCCAGTTAGACTGAGGTCGAACCTAATAAATTTTGATGGCGAAGGCACTTAGCCTGAGTCCCAGTTCGACTGAGGTCGAACCTAATAAATTTTGATAGCGAAGGCACTTAGCCTGAGTCCCAGTTCGACTGAGGTCGAACCTAATAAATTTTGATGGCGAAGGCACTTAGCCTGAGTCCCAGTTCGACTGAGGTCGAACCTAATAAATTTTGATGGCGAAGGCACTTAGCCTGAGTCCCAGTTCGACTGAGGTTGAACCTAATAAATTTGATGGCAAAGGCATTTAGCTTGAGTCCCAGTTCGACTGAAGTCGAACCTAATAAATTTTTATGGCGAAGTTACTTAGCCAGTTAGCCTGAGTCCCAGTTCGACTGAGGTCGAACCTAATAAATTTTGATGGTGAAGGCACTTAGCCTGAGTCCCAGTTTGACTGAGGTCGAACCTAATAAATTTTGATGGCGAAGGCACTTAGCCTGAGTCCCAGTTCGACTGAGGTCGAACCTAATAAATTTTGATGGCGAAGGCACTTAGCCTGAGTCCTAGTTTGACTGAGGTCGAACCTAATAAATTTGATGGCGAATGCACTTAGCCTGAGTCCCAGTTCGACTAAGGTAGAACCTAATAAATTTTGATGGCGAAGGCACTTAGCCTGAGTCCCAGTTCGACTGAGGTCGAACCTAATAAATTTGATGGCAAAGGCACTTAGCCTGAGTCCCAGATTGACTGAGGTCGAACCTAATATATTTTGATGGCGAAGGACTTAGCCTGATTCTTAGTTCGAGCGAGGTCGAACTTGCTTCGATGGCATTGTTTCTAGGTGATTTTCGATCCCTGGCTTGAAACATCCCTGTGCCGGCCTCCGGCCTGACACCGCCATTAGGTGTGAGGGAAATGCTCCACACTTCTGTCCTGAGGGAGAAGGGGGCTTCTTCTTCTCGTTTGGGTGTTTTCAGATCTTAGTTTCCTTTTGTGCATTCGAGTATTCTGTGCTCGATGCGCTTCCTTTGGCTTCAATCCAGGAAGAAACTATGTGATTTCGCCAGGAAATCCCCACAGACGGCGCCAAATTGTTTGACTAAAAAGTTATCGAATACTTCCCGAGCAAATCAATCGAAAAATATGAAGGGGTAAATCCTAGTTACGAATAATTAATCACTGAATCAGAAAAAAAAATTGAGATATATGGATAATCAATTAGAGAATGATATAAATGGGGTTTTATTCATCATAGTAGCTTGACCTGCCTCTCCTTGAAGAGGTTCAGGATCTTACAGTAGTCTTGTTTATCGCCCTATTTATGGAGCATATTCCTCCATTTGTATGTATTCAGAGTTGTGTAGAAGAAGAAGCCCCCTTTGAAGGTTCTCTTTCTTGGTATTTATAGGTTCGAGCTCTGTGAGCTGGTCACGAGTAGTCGTAGTTTGGTCGAGGAGGCGTCCTCTTATCGCGAAAGGGCCGTGACCCCCTTGTTCATCTGAAGAACAGCTGTCATGAGCTAAAATTCAATTGCATTGACCATTCTCTATAAGTTGGTTAGGACGGGGCGGATCCCGCGGCTGTCGTATGGTCAAATTTCTACCGATACAATACTTACTAGGTACCATTGTGATAAACTCATACTACGCTTCTGTATATTTTTTATGCAGATCTGGGTACGTCTGCTCATGTCGGTCATTCGAGATTATCTGTAGCTGCTTCTTGGAAGACTTTAAGGTATACCTGCTCCACGTTCGCAGGCCTCAGAGTTACCTTCCCTCTCCCAAATGCATAACTCCTTGAGATCCAACACTCACACCCATCTTAAAGACATGTACTAAGTATCTCTCATTTAGAAACTGCTCGGAAAATAAAGGCTAAGTGATCACTGGTACACCAGCAGCAATCCCCTCAAGGGTCGAATTCCAACCACAATGAGTTAAGAACCTGCCAATTGCAGGGTGTGATAGAATCAATACTTATGGTGCCCAGCCTCGGAGCAAAACCCTCTTTCTTTTGTTCTTTTTTCAAATCCATTTGTCGATATTCAGTCCTCTATTGGTGCTTATCCTTCTCCTGCTTTTATCACTAAAATGAATGGATAACCTGAGTCTTCCAGGCCTAAATCTAGCTCCACAAATTGTACAACTGTAATACGACCAAGGCTTCCAAGACACACATACACAACAGACTCAGGCGGCCAAGAATCAAGCCATTTTATCAAACTGTCCTCTTTGTGAAATGAGGCCTTATTCCCTCTCTGAGATTTTTCTAGATTGTCATTATTACACAGAGACAAAGGTCCAATACACCAAACTCTACCATCTTTAAGCTTTCGGAATTTATCAATGTACCTTTGTTCCAACTCCTCAAAAGTATTGATCACAACCCCATAAGCTCTTTACTCAACTGCTCGTATCTTGTCACGAATATCTTGTATGCATAGTGTTCCTGGATTGAATGCTCCAGGTAGCTGAGCTTTAGTTACTTCGATTCTATCTGGCAAATCAGGTATGATAAAAAGCCCTGATTCAGGAATTTTGTTTTGATCCTTCATGATGTACAAATTATGCAAACATAATTGAGCGAAGCAACTCATTCCATCAAAAATGATTCTTGGAATCTGAAACCTATCAGCTGTCTCAGCTATCCAAGCAATATGCGTATCACAAATAATGCAACTTGGCTTAGGCTTCATCTCGTCAAGCAATTTTTCAGCTTGGTCTTGTAGCATATCAATTGCAGCAAAGAAATTTCTTCGAAAGGCTAGAGCAGGCAGAACATCTGCGCTTTCACATCCCTCTGGCAATCCCGCTTCCTTGGCTGGAAACTGGAGTTCAAGTACCCGAATAAGGAGTCCAGAACCAATGGCACGATCAATTACTGCAGTGAATCGGATAGCATTAAGAGTTGTCATGACTAAAGTAACCGTCACGCCTCTCTGCGCTAACAATTTGGCCATGTCCACCAT
>MU787656.1:0-18419 GCA_026770625.1 Nicotiana glauca | reverse complement strand
ATATATGTCCAAGGAAGGCTAAGGAGCAGTTTTGGAGTCAAAAATGGAGAAAAAGAGGCCAACTGTGTAAATTCCCAATGGAACCTCGTATGCCAGTCCTAAAATTCAGAGAAGCAGTTTGGCCGCGGTTCTACCACGACCGCGGCAGAACCGCTGTGAAAGGCAGCTGCAGAAGTTTCAAATTTCAGATAGGGTCTTTGGCCGTGGTTCTACCGCGACCGCAGCAGAACCGCGGCAGGCGCAGTAAACTTCGAGGACCAAAGTGTAAAAGACGGGATTTTTAGACCTAAACCCTATATTAAACATTAGACTTCGCCCAAAAGAGGATGTATTGTCTTTGATAGTATCTTGGCAAGGAAAACTATTGTGAGAGAATACCCAAAACATGTTTCTTCTTTTCTTTGATTTTTATTATTAGTTTATGAGAAATTCTATCTTAGTTTGTTTTCCCATAGCCATGAGTAGCTAAATCCTTTGTCTAAAGTTTTGATGGAACCTATTGGGGGATGAACTTCTTGTTTATGTGAATACAAATTGCTAGTTTAATCTCTATTTGTTCAACTTTGTGCTTGTTGTAGTTAATTGACAGGATCATCAATTAGTTGTGCCTGTTTAGTGTGCATAACTTGGAAAAGAGTGCATATTTAGGTTATTGTTGAACAACACCACTCCTAAATTATAAGAGGAATCTATAATTGCGGGTTTAAATGCGGGATTAGGGATAACGAAACCTTGGGTGTAATCTAAAGTGAATTGTGCTAATTAATGCTAGCTAGTGTATCTCGGGAGAGTGCAATAGTATATTAGTATGATTACTCGGGAGAGATTTACGGTAAGAAGAGTGTTCATAATTGATAGAGATGTGTTGGTAAATTTGTATGAAGCATAAACAGAAGGGATTCCATCAATAGGGGAAACCTTTACCTTAGCTTTTTCTCATCATTGTTTACAACCTTAGCGTTTTAGTTTACAGCTATTTAATTTACTTGCAATCTTAGTTACTAAAGAAACCATCAACTATGATTCAAATATTTGGGAAGCTGGTTCTGAAGAGTTAGTGGTTCTGAAGATAGTAATTAATAGGTTAACTCTCTGTGGATTCGACTCTAGGCGTAATACTCGGGTTATATTTGCAACATCCGCATTGTCCTTTTTATAAGGCATAGTTGGGCGTGATCATTTACCTACTGCCACCCGGGAAGGGCAAAATAGAGGGGAGTTTTTCCAATTAAAGAACAATCGAAACGGGATTTATTATTAAGAGTTGGAGTCGCCACTTGAGAGATTTATGGTGTCCCAAGTCACCGGTTTGAATCCCGAATCGAGGCAAAAAGTTGACTCCGTATTATAGTCTACGAACCAAAAATCCGGATAAGGAATTCTGTTAACCCGAGAGAAGGTGTTAGGCATTCCCGAGTTTCGTGGTTCTAACACGGTCGCTTAACTGTTATATTCGGCTTAAATTATCTGATTTTTTACATGATGAACCTGTGTGTAAATTTTAAATCTTCATCGCTTTTATTATTATTTTTAATGAGAATTGCAACGTCGTGAAAACACATCTCGAACCACGTCACATCAATGTACCCGTGGTTATTGACATATTTCGACTCCGTTGAGATTTGGATTTGGGTCACATAAATGTGCACCCGAGTTTAAAAAGGTAAAATTATTAAACACGCTCCTAAAGAGACTAACGCGTTATTATCTTTGGGGAAGGCCGTGAAATTCGCTAAACGGCCCATCCCGAGTTCTAAGTATTTATTATAACCATTTATTGAGGGCCCCATAATTTATGCATTTACCTTGGCGAGGCTCGTCTCACTTTATTATTTAAAAGGCCAATCCTAAAAGAACTATGCTTTTCTATTTTTTTTTATTTGTCTCTAAAATAAAGTAGTCCTAATTAGCTTATTACTGGATTAAAGCACAATGGAAGGAAAGTTGCATTTGGGCCTACCTCAAAAGAATGACCCGTCACAAGCCTTGGCCCAGGTCCAAGAGGAATACATGGTTAAAATAAGATCTGGGCCATCTGTTCAAACATTGAGGCCCAGTTAAACCAAACCACAATCTTAATTCAATTAAACTAAGTATTTATTGAAATCTATTCGAGTTAACCTAAAGGTATTCAGTAATGAACTAGCGTGTGTTTGCCCAGTGAAAAATATTACATGTTTCAAAGTTAGCTTCATTCCCAGGCTAAACGTGTCATGGCATTATGAAAGGTGTTAATCACATTCTGATACTAACATTGAGAATATCACTCTAGGTTCTTATGCCAATTAAATCCGGACACTTACTTGAGCGAGGTTGATAAGCGATGAACTGCTACTAACAACTATAACAGGACAAACACGAATACTAAAAATGATTAAAAACTATACTATGAATCAATTAAAATAATCAAAAACTGAAGGCCAATAACCATTGAACCAATACAAACTTCACTTTTAGCTTGAACAACTTAAATGAATTAACTGATCTTTATGCTATCACGACAGTCTGGCTAACAAATAAACCAATTATGAATCCATTTTCATACAAGCTATCCATTTAACAAAATGTCCTATATATATGAAATGGAAACAGGACAGGAAGATTTCATAAAACTAATTCAACTACATTTGTCAATTTCAACTCTTCAACATCACATTTACAATGACTCCTTCACAATTCATATGAGATTGAAGGTGATACCTGGAAATTGAAACAGGATGAGAAGAGTGAGAGGTCAGTAGCAGACAGAGATCACAATAGCCACAAACAACAGCCCAGAAAGTTGTAGAAAACAAAACAGCAACTGCAAAACAACCACAAAGACTCTACTGAACTCGAATAACTTAAAAGCAGAATCAGTAGGCTTCAAAATAGGTCCATCAATCAACATGGAGTAGAAATCAGTGTCTAGAACCCCAAATTTTATCCAGAAAATAATGGAACAGTAACCCTTTTCTTTCAAACCTTTCCAATACCCCCAAAACTGACCAACTCTCTATCTCTCTGTACTTTTTCAACTGACCAATAAGAGCCCCCTTTACTTTCAAAAAGGTTCAAGACTTCAGAGGAATGCTCAAGGAAGTCCCTAAGCCCTGTCTCTAAGAATCTGACTCCTCTTAACCATTTTTTCTTCTTCCTCTCTCAGTGTTTGGTTCTTTTAAAGCTCTCTGTGTATCAATGTGTTCAACCCCTATTGTCTTAGGCTCTAAGAATCTCCAAGGACTGCCCTCTATCTCTGCCAAAACCAGTCCCCTATTCTCTCTCTCTCTTTATGCTCAAAAAGACCTCCTATCCCCTTGGAACACTTAAACTATTACTCACACCATTCTTGCCCATGATATTCTCTTACCTCCCCACTACCATGTGTTTTGTTCCATTTGTTTTATTCAATTAAGCATGGGCAGCCTTTTTTAATCAATTTCCCTTAACCCTTACCCATACCAATATGTCTTGTTCCCCACTAATTATTAAATAAATGTATTAGTTTAATATTACACTTAATACACTCTGGACAGAACTTAAACTAAACATTTTTCAATCTTTTGAATCCCAAAACACCCCTGAGCTTACTGAAATTACTACCCATCAGCTATACCAATTCAACTAATCAAACTCAGTTATTCAGCCATATGAACTGACTCCTAACAAGCATATCAGAACTGAATC
This sequence comes from Nicotiana glauca, assembly GCA_026770625.1. Lineage (NCBI taxonomy): Eukaryota > Viridiplantae > Streptophyta > Magnoliopsida > Solanales > Solanaceae > Nicotiana > Nicotiana glauca. The sequence goes on along the minus strand of MU787656.1, from coordinate 14,753 downwards.
CAATACAGGACAATCATTGAGATTATCTATCAAAATTAGTTCAAGCTTACATTCAGACTAGACCAAATAGTATCCCAATAAGAACAAATGACTCAAAGCAACATCCATTGGACTACTAAGGTCGGATTGATTACGATTGGGACAGGTATAGTAACACAATGCTACACTAAGACTAAACAAAGACGAATGAAACACTGTATATATTGAACTGGACCTAGATGCTAAGATTAAAACAAGTCAACACCAAACAACTGGACGAGAATTACTGAACTATAAACAAAACGGGTTAATCGACGAAATTACTTAAACGTAGGTTAATCAATCAGAAGAAAAATTGGACCAAGAAAAGTCTGATGGAGAAGGGAGAAAAATAACTAAAAATACAAAACTAATCAGACAAACAAAGCAACAACAAAAGAAAGTAAAGAAGAAGAAGATACCTTAGTATTACAGGCTAAACTCCCACCCGCTCCAATTGAAACTTCGACTTGAGTTTTGAAGCCAAAATGGACCTTAATCGAGTGTTCTCGACTGAGAACACTTGACTAAGGTCGATTATGACCTCAAATTCTTTTGGCTCTTCTAGGGCTTATTCAGTCGAATTAAAATTCAACGAACTCTGCTATGATTTGAGCAAAACTATCATGGGCTTTGGGACGAGGGTGGTTTGGTGGTCAAATGGTGTAACTTTGGGAAGGTTTAGGGTTGGCGCTGCCACCAAGGATTTTTAGGGCGGTGCTAGGGTTCTTAGCTTAGATTCGTTATTCGAGGAGTCCCGGGGTGATTCGAAGGAAACCAGCGCCTTTTGAGTGACGAGGGAGGTCCAGGGGTGGCATGGTGTTGATTTGAGGTCAAGTGGACAAGGTGAGGTTTTTGACTGATCCTTCGATTGAAGATTCGAAGATGTTGGCTGGGATTCAAAGGATGAGGTTCAGNCCCAGTCTCTATTACGATAGAGAGGAGGGTGTTTGGCTTGGGGGGGGGGGAGGTAAGGTTTGGGAGTTATATACGGGGTTGGGGATTTGATCCTGGCCGTTTGATCAAACGAGATCAACGGCCTAGATCAATGGCTTAACTAAAACGAAGTCGCTCCATCGAAATAGAGACTGGGTTGGTCTTTGAAGTGAACGGGTCCGGGTCGAATGCGGGCAGTGGGGTGCGTTGGTGATCGTTCGATCAAATCAATTCTATGGTCCAGATTAAAAGGCTAAAACGACGTCGCTTCTTTGATGATGAGGGCTGGGCTGGACCGTTCGATTTGTTTGATCGACGGTTCAGATTTGAGACGCCTAAACGGCGTCGTTCCACCTGTCTCTAAGGCTGGCTGGATTGGACCGGGTCAGGGCGTGCTTTGGGCCTGATTTTCTAATTCAAAATTGGCCCTGTCCGATTTTCCTTTCTATTTTTTTTGTTCTTTTCCTTCTTTAATTCCTAAATTAAAACAAAAATCCTAGATTAAATTATAAAATTAAAAATTAACTCAAATACTAATTAACTCCTTATAATAACTATCACACCAAGTTAAACACCAATTAAATAAAAAAGCACACAATTTTTGGGATTTTCATTTTTGTAAAACAACTTGATTATTCCTAATTGTGGAATTTTAAAAAAAAAAGATGCAAATGCCACATATTTTTGTATTTTCATTAATTTAAACAAATAAACATGCGCACACAAACGCAAACAATAAGAGGAAGGTAACACAAAATTCACAAAATTGCAAACGACACAAAACTAGTTTATTTTGAATTTTTGGGAGTAATTCTCATATAGAGCAAAAATCACGTGCTCACACTGTTCATAAAAATATTTTGCATCATCATTAGGAGTTTGTTCAACATTTTCATCGGCCTCACCCCCTAAGTGCATCCCAAAAGCATCCGCAGCCATATCATGAATTCTAGAATTACGATTTGTATTCTCCACCGACCTACTACTTTCACCCACAACCATGTTACGAAATATTCCATGGCTACCATCGATCTCTCCATGATTAGTCCACACAAAGTAATTTGATATAAACCCCTTCTTATAATGATGATGCTTAACTTCCGCCGGTTTTTCAGACTTTATACAGTCGCACCTAACACAAGGGCAGCTAATTACTCCTTCACTTAAGTATGGTGGAAGTGACATTGCATGTCTAATAAAGTCATCCGCCCCTTCTACAAAATCCTCCCACAGTTTCTGCCGATTAGGATAATTCATATTGTACATCCAAGTACGATGTTCCATCTATACAAATAAAATAAGAACAAATTAATTTAGTTAATTCATATCCTAATCTCTTTTTAGTTAAGTAAAAGTCCAATTTATACCTTAAGTTCATAATTTATATATTAAATAATTTAAATGCATTAATTTGAGTTCTATTAAGAACCATAAGTTCATAATTTAAGGTAGTTCATAATTTCTACCTTAAGTTCATAATTTATACATTAAATAATTTAAATGCATTAATTTGAGTTCTATTAAAAATCATAAGTTCATAATTTAAGGTAGTTCATAATTTCTACCTTAAGTTCATAAATTATACATTAAATAACTTAAATTCATTAATTTGAGTTCTATTAAGAACCATAAGTTCAAATTTTAAGGTAGTTCATAATTTCTACCTTAAGTTCATAATTTATATATTAAATAATTTAAATTCATTAATTTGAGTTCTATTAAGTACCATAAGTTCATAATTTAAGGTAGTTCATAACTTCTACCTTAAGTTCATAATTTATACATTAAATAATTTAAATTCATTAATTTGAGTTCTATATCTCAATTCTAAATCTAATTTAGTTCAAACCAAAAAACCTAATACTAAATAGTCAAAAACTCTAAAAAAATTACATAAAATTATATAGAAAAAATTAAAAATTAAAAAGCTAATAAGGTAGATTACTAACCTTGAACAACAATGGCAGTGGTGCCGCGGGCAGTGGCGGCGGTGGTGGCACGGTGACAATGGTGGCACGGGGTAGGGGGATTGAGAAGGGGAAGGGATAGTGTTGAGAGATAGTTTGGGAAAATTATGGGAAAAAAATAAGAGAATGGGAGGGGGAAACCTGTTTTTGACTCTGGATTTACAAAAAGCGACCAAGTTGGTCGCTAGTTTGGCAGCTAATTAAGTTTTGATTGTTTGGCCAACATAGCGACCAACGTTGGTCGCTATTTTTTGACCGTTTGACAAAAATAACGACCAAAGTTTGTCGCTATTTCAAAAAAAAATTAAATAATTTTTTTCTATTTTGGTTTTTTTAGATATATATATATATATGTATATATTAAAAGTCGATGAATTAATTATAACATATTAATTGATCTAAGTCGAGACGTTTTGTTTTTAATATATATGCATGCATCTTAGTAGGTTATAAGTCGATGAATCAATTTACAAGTGTATTGATACTTTAAATAAATTTTTTTTTCTATTTTTGTTTTTTATATATATATAACATATTAAAAGTCGATGAATCGATTATAACATATTAATTGATATAAGTCGAGACTTTTTGTTTTTAATATATATACATGCATTTGAGTAGGTTATAAGTCGATGAATCAATTTACAAGTGTATCAATACCCAAAGTTGGTCGCCAATTATCCAGAAATTAAAATTAGCGACCAAACGCTAAATTTAAATCAGATTTATTTATATTTTATATAATATTTAAAATAATAATATAATTGTTAAGCGTTACAACTGGGTCCCAGATTAGCGACCAAAGTTGGTCTCTATCTGCTTCCCCTTTCGTAAGTGACCAACTTTGGTCGCTTACTTTGAATTATATTTATTTATATTTTATAATTTTTTAAATAATACTATAATTATTAAAATTTTATAACTCGGTCCTATATTAGCGAACAAAGTTGTCCTCTATCTACTTCCCCTTTTGTGAGCAACCAACTTTGGTCGCTAATTTTAAATTATATTTATTTATATTTTATATTTTTTAAATAATAATAAAATTATTAAAATTTTACAAGTGGATAGCGACCAAAGTTGGTCGCTAATTTCAGTATTTCTCTGACCAAGCAAGTCTGACCAGCCCGGTCAACACTTTGACCAAATTAGCGATCAACTTTGGTCGCAAATGTATTTAGAATAATTATTTAATTATTTTCTCCAATTTAGCGACCAACTTTGGTCGCTTTTCTCGACAGATCAATTTTGGTCGCCAAATTTTGGTCGCTTTTTTTTGGGATTTCTAGTAGTGATTTTTTTTAAAAAAAGTTATGGGTTCGTTTCTACTATTTGTTACAATTTTAATGAAGTTTTACACGTGGATTTATACTTCGCAATGAAAGTACTGGTTTCAGTTGAACCTGGTACCAAAGGACTAGATCCGTCCCTGTATCGTGTACCACAAACGATATATTCCTATTATAATTTGTAGAATTTGTTCTCTTTTTTTTTTTAGCTAGACTCATGTATGCGATATTCATTAACGCGACAAATTAATCTACACATCGTTAAAGAAAAAAGTACTTTCGATACAAATTTCTCCATTCACATAATTCGAATTCCAAACCCTTTTTAAAAATTTCTTGTATATGAAATCTTTAGAGTAGCATAACCTTTGAGAGAATCTCTAGGAGATGAGTCAAAGTAGATTAGCTAAGTGCTTACGTATGTCTTTCAAGTCTTCGACAAACATGAATTAATTTATTTAATAAATCATTTGTCTTTTCAAGTTTTAAACAACGTTTGGCGCGGGCAAGGCAACCAAAATACACTCTCCCATCCAAAATAAGTGATTTTTTGATCTTTTTCTTCTGATCCAAAATAAGTGATTTTTTAAGATTTTAAGAATAAATTAATTATTTTTTTTTATATTGTCCTTGGAGTAAATAGTGTTGGAATATGTGGTGGGAGTATTTTTATGTGAGATAGTAAAGGTTAATATCATCAATTTCATTGATAATTAATGCTAAAAGATAAATTTCTTAATTTACGTGAAAACATCCCAAAAAAAAAATTACTTATTTTGGATAGAATTGATAAAGAAAATAGTAAAATAGGAACCTCAACTGCTTCCTCAAATTTTGAGACTTAAGCTTATTAAAAGCATTCCGTCAATATGGTAACATTAAATTAGAAAATTGAATTCTCAAGAAAGAAAACATTAAATCATCGATTTTTTCCTTCTATAAAAGAAGACCAAAATTCAAGAAAGAACCACCACTGAGAATTACTTAACTCAGTAAATTAGCAAAAAATTGAGAACCAAAGTTGTGAGATGGCACAAGTGAAGTTGCTGGGTCTATGGTATAGCCCATTTAGTCACAGAGTTGAGTGGGCTCTAAAGCTTAAGGGCGTGAAATATGAATTTGTAGAAGAAGATTTACAAAACAAGAGCTCTCTGCTTCTTCAATCTAACCCTGTTCACAAGAAAATACCAGTGCTAATTCACAATGGCAAACCCATTTCTGAGTCTCTGGTCATTCTTGAATACATTGACGAGACATTTGAAGGCCCTTCCATTTTGCCTAAAGACCCTTATGATCAAGCTTTAGCTCGTTTCTGGGCTAAGTTCCTTGACGATAAGGTAAATACCTATCTGCATAATTTAGTACTTTTATTTGAGACTAAAGTTAATTTGAATGTTTAATTCCATATATGATGCGTCAATCTTCAGATCCATTGATCCGTAAGTGTAAAACCATTGAAATATCTATTGCAGATAGTACGAAGAAAAAAAATACGACACAATGAAAAACAAGATCTCTATATAGGTAGCAATTAGTTGGGAAAATGGTTTAGCGATGTTAGTAAGTTTACCTAGATCTTATATTTCTAGAAATATTTAATAATGTCATATTTATGTGTCAGAAGAAAATATACAAAGCTTGGAATACTGTTCATATTTTAGTATAGCAATGGTGTGGATTTAAAAGGAGTGACATTGTTAATGAGAATATATATATGTATGTAGTCGACTTTAACTTGTGATTGAAACAGTATTGTCGTTGTTGTTGTTAAGTTTAAGAGCATTTTGCAGGTGACTGTAATAGTGAATACTTTCCTTCACAAACAAGAAAAAGCTAAAGAGGAAGTTTGCGAGATGCTGAAAATTCTTGACAATGAGCTCAAGGATAAGAAGTTCTTTGTGGGTGACAAATTTGGGTTTGCTGATATTGCTGCAAATTTTGTCGCATTTTGGCTAGGAGTTTTCGAAGAAGCCTCTGGAGTTATTTTAGTGACAGGTGAAAATTTTCCAAATTTTTCTAAGTGGAGAGATGAGTACAGCAACTGCACCCAAGTCAAGGAATCTCTACCTCTAAGAGATGAGATGCTTGCTTTTTTCCGAGCTCGTTCTCAAGCTGCTACAGCTTCTGCTTCCGCTACCAAATGAACAGAATTCGCATACATTTTATGAAGTTTCGAGATTATGTGTCAGAATAAAATTGTGAATCTAGGACGAGTTTTATAGATTCAATTATGTATATTTATGCAAAAGAAAAAAATTAATTTTTATATAAGATTAAGCTCGTTAAGAATTAATGACTAGATTCTGCATTCTCTTCATCCTGATAAAACTACTTGTTAGAAAAGCTAGCTTAGTCCTAGGTAGTCACATACAGGAAATTTCTCGAGTTACTGTTTTGATTTGTTAGTTGGTCAGTGATCATACAATTATTAATCATATAAATTTCCTTCATCGAATAGAAAAAATGCATGAAAAGCAACCACATCTATAATTTAATGAAATAGTGGCTGACGTAAGCACCTAAGTCACTCATATGTACAGGTAAGCATCGATCTAAAATGATACTCCCACCGATTCAATTTACGTGAACTTATTTCCTTTTTGATCAGTGCAAAAAAGAATGACCCTTTTCTTATTTAGAAATAATTTACCTTTATGCAATGATTTATAACCACACAAAATATATGTAACTCATTTTATATCGCAAGTTCAAAAGTCTTTTCTCTTTTCTTAAACTCCGTGCTCAATCAAATAGGTTCACATGAATTGATCGAGACGAAGGGAGTATCACTTATATGTAGTACAAGTAAGCTTGCATAGAAAATGAAGTTTATATTCTTTTCTTGCTTGACTATATATATGGACAACATTAAATTTCTATAAGTTTCAGGACTCTAACACCAATAATTATTCAAAATCCCAAATAAGGTTTGCTAGATTGCAACTCTGTTTTAAAAGGCAAAACTGAAAATCGCTCAGGACTTGTTCCGGGGCGGAGCACTCGTAAAACGTCCCTGGCTTATGTATAGGGTTTAGTCCGTGAGACTTACGCCTCGGTCATCGGAGCTTACGCTCCGGATAGCGCAACGCCTAGCGTACTGGCTCGCCTAATAGAACTTTATGCAATTGTATGTAACTAACCTTGTAAATCCTCAAATTTTCTTTATAAATCGTTGACTATTCAAAATTACTTTTTTCTTAATCATAAATCATTAAGTTGAGAGTATTTTATGTCATAATTAAATTAAAAAATTATTGCACGTTATCCATTAAGACAACTATGATAGTTAATTTTAAATAAATTATTTATTTATTAACTTTTACTATGTCTTTACTATATAATAGTCCATAATATTTTTATAATTATTTTTTGAAATATTTTTCACGTTTATGTGATACAATACTTATTAATTTAATAGCTCGGTATCAGCGAGTAACTATTTATAAATAATTCATTATCATGGTATTGTATGATGAATTATGTGTCACTTTATTAACTTGTTGAAACTTAAAAATAAATGATGCTAGAGAATCATATTTAAATTATGAATTATGTTTTTATACAAATTCTCTTTCAATAGAGAACAAAAGTATTTTAAGAAAAATATTAAATTATAATATCGAAATTCTTTTCAAGATTCATTACTCCTAAAGAGATACATATAAGATTTCGTATCAAATATATTACTTTTGATGTTTGAGTTGTAATGACGTTGCACCTAATTTGCGTATTATGATATATGTCATATTTTTAGTATTATTTATAGTTGAATTATAAATTATAAATATTTTAAATAGATTATTTGTTATAATTTAATATTTTAGTATAATTTTTATAATTATTTTTTTATTTTATAATATCTTAAAATGTTTGAAATTAGTAAAATTTAAAGATCCGACGGACTTACGCCCCTTGTCTCAGGGCTTACGCCTCGCCTCGTCAGAGGTAAAACGCCTCGCCTCATGCCCCGCCTCTTAAAACATTGGATTGCAATAGATTTCAGAAGGTTTAAGTCTCTCGTAGATGAAGTCCAGGAATCTTCTAGTTAACTGGGTGATTTTCGCAGATAGGCTTTTTTTTTTCCGGCGAATTACATAAACAAACATTTAAAATTGTTATAAGTTAACAAGTTTTTGAATCTTTCTACTAGATGTAATAGCGAGATATAAAAAGGTGCATAATTAAAATGCAGCAGTAAAGTGCAGGAATTAAACAAATCGGAGTTTTTATACTGATTACCTTTCAATGTGAATCCTAGTCCAGTCCCATTGGGTTGCAAGAGATTTCTCTTTCAATGTTTGATTTTCTTGAGTACAAAGTGAATGGTGTAATTTACACCAACAGATCAGTTTCTATGTCACTCATTTTCTTGATACATTGCCTCACAAGTATTTTTCTCTCTTTCTTCTATAACTTGTTATACAAGAGATCTAGTAGAGCTACAATATTTATTTGCAGTAGAACAAAGAGAGGATAATTGGTTTGATAAAAGTATAAATCTCTAAGTCCTACCGTTGCGTATAAATACTTTGTAGGAGACCGATACTGAAGAGAATTGCCAACCTAAGAGATTTGATCCTTGAAAAGAAATTGATTCTTTCCAAGAATAAGGTTAATTCTTCTTACTCTTCCTTGATGTGTGAATTTTGACAGCTTTCCATCTTCCAGCCTTGATAATGTCGTATTTGCTCCTTAAATCTGGGTCCTTCCATTTTCAATGCTTCATTTCCTTTTTAACTCTACAGGCAATCGCTGATTGATTTTCTTGCCTGATTCTTATTGCTTGTTTTCCTTTTAGATGCTTCAATCAATCTTTGATGATTTCTCCCTTCAGCTTCAATTATTTCTCTTTATGCACTTTGATCCTTTGAGTCCCTACACCAAAAGAAATTATATTATTTTTTTATCATTAAAACTAAAACCTAACAATCTCCCCCTTTTGAGATGACAAAAAATAGTATATGTAAATATCAGTTAAATTTTCTGTATTTTACTCCTCCTCAATGAGTGCAGTTGACTCCCCCTCAATAGGTGCCATTTGAAATATGTCCTTTAGTCAACTTCTCCTATAGTACCTATAGTCTACTCCCCTGCAATGAATTTTCCTGCACGAATATATGGATAGCAACCTTCTCCCCCTTTTTGACATTAGCAAATAGGGGATAAAAAAACATCAATACACTAAAGCATAATTCTAGCAGGACTGTCTCATCCATTGACTGGTTATCCAGTCCAAAACAGCATAACAAAAAACTGTTTGAAACTTTCACACTAACGATGCATGAAATAAGTAAGAGTATTGCAAATCGCCTCCTTTAGTTGTTCAAAGCTAACATTGGCTAAGATAGTCACTCCATCAAGCCTATCGTGTACTTCCTTGAATGCCTTGACTACATTTTCCCTAACTCTGAGAATTGCAACCCTTATCTTGAAAACATCAGACCCTATCTCTTTGGATTGCATAAATGTCCCAAATACTGGACTGAGTAGCAGCAAGAAGATCTCTGATGGTGCTCAGTTGGCTGTCAATGGCAATCAGTGTCTCAGCAAGGTGAGGATTACTAAAGCTGTGATGGGAAACAGAGGCTTTGGTCTTGGGATCAGGCTGAACATGATTGACCTCACCTTCCTGTTTCTTAACCCAAGAGCCGTTCACACACACATATCCCATACTATCAAACACCCTAGAATTGTAAGATTTTGAAACTGAGGCAAAGGGATAATTAGAGATAGAGATATTATGAGCTTCCAAAATGTGAGTGAAGGCCATGCCATAGGGCAGACTAGTAGGATCATCAGCACTTTTAATCATAAAATTTATGACCCAGTAGGACAGCTTGACCTTGAGTTTGGCCACAAGACAATAGGCAAGAAAAGTATCCCTTTGAGAGAAGGTGAAGAAAGAGCCAGTACGAGGGAGCGGAATAGTTGCATCAATGTGGGATAAGACACAAAATTCAAAGCTAACATTACTTGGAACTAACTGGTTTGGGAGGGATTTAGCCAAAACACTTAGCAATACATTGTTTTGTTTGATCAAATGTGATTTCAAAATCATCAGGCCAAGAAATTTTGAAAAGCGTGGGAAAACCAGAACACTTACACTAGAAGATCGAATCAAACATGGCACAATCAAGAACAATGTGCTTACCTAACACTAAGGGTTCCAAATTGTCAGACTTACTAGAGCGAATATTTGCATAAAACATTCTCACTAGGGGTTCTTAGAATTTAGGAGGTACATTGGAGAGGAATTTTGACTAGCCCTGATAAACAAACAGATCTTTTACCTTAGAGTTTAGAGCTTCCATGTCATCAAGGTTGACTACTCTTCTATGAGGAGTTGGCTTGTCATTCAGAGCAATGAAAAAATCCTTGGTTGGAGAATCCCAGAATTTTAGGTCGGACTCTAAGGAACTTGAGAGATCAAATTTTGATTTCTTTGGAGTAAGGACTTAGGAGGTTCTTCTAGAGGTCTTTTACCTAGGGATTTTTATCTTAAAGGATGAGAATGATATGAGAATTCTTCCTGAGAGGAGGCAAAACCCTCTGAGTGTTCGGACCCTATGTCCACCTGTTCTGGACGCTGGGAAGGGTTTTTTATTCTGTAGCGAGTATTTTTTCTGGTTGAAGCATAGGGGTTCTTAGAGTGTTTAACCATGGAGGAAACTGGTTGAGGAGATTTTTGAGAGGGTTTCTAGGCGATGATAATGATGGCGATTGAAGAAGGGTTTCAAAGATTTGTCACACCTCCTCTTTTCGCTTTTTATTCACACCCCGGGAAGGGATATAATAAAAGGAAGGAGTTTTTCTAATTTAAGGACAGTCGGAACGGGATTTATTTATTTAAATTTCAGAGTCGCCACTTGGGAAAATAACGGTGCCCCAAGTCACCGATTTAATCCCGAACCGAGGAAAGTTTGACTCTGTTACAGTCTGCGAACTAGAAATCCGGATAAGGAATTCTGTTAATCCGGGAGAAGGTGTTAGGCACTCCCGAATTCCGTGGTTCTATCACGGTCGCTCAACTGTTGTATTTGTTTTTATCTGATTTCTATCTATGTTCCATTTTTATGTGCATTTATTAATATTCCGCTTTTTTATAAGAATTGCAACGTTGTGAAAATGTATTTCGGGCCACACCGTACCAGTACGCCTGTGACTTTTAATACATTCCGACTTCGTTGAGATTTAGATTTGGGTTACATAAATGTGCACCCATACTTGAGAAAGTGTATTATAAATCACGCCTAAAACATCTACGTCTATTAACTTTGGGAAAAACCGTGAAATTCGCTAAACGGTCCTTCTGAATCTAAAATTTTTTATATAGAAACTTATTTGAGGGCCCCGCAATTATATTTTTAACGCGGCGAGGCTCATCTCATTTTTATTAAAGGCCAATCCTAAGATGAACTATATTCTCTACTTGTTTTTGTCTCTAGCAATAAAAGGAAAATAATCTGAAGCTATGTTTCATTTTAAATGGTTAGGCTTAAAATTTTTAGTGAACCTTGCCCCTACGAATCAGGCTCATGATGAAAACCTAACTCTTATTATTTATTGACTAATTTCAAATCAGATGTTAAATATATCTAATGGTTTATAAATGATCTGGGCCATGGACTCATATAAAATCAGGCCATATTTGTTCTGGGCCTAGACTAAAGCCTAGTGCGGTACCCTGGCCTATTATCACTGGATCGATCAAATCCAGCTTGGGCCTGAGTTCTGGATTGCACATTGTGATTGAGCCATTCATATTGAATTACTATTTTTTATTTCAATTGGAAAACATAAAGACTAAACTACAGAAAACATACTCAGATTGAAAGATACAAATTCATTCGTATTTAAGCTTTTATTTTACATCTACTACTAGATTTTAACACGAGTGTTTATAGTTGAATTAGTCTAAGCTATTCACGACTATTAACAACATTCGAATTCTAAAAAACACATGCTTTTACAAATTAAAATTGGCCAATACAAAATTAAGGCTAACAAATGAATTTCAAAATTTCATTTTTTATTTTACTGGTTCGTAATTGCTGAAGATTCCAGAAAATTTAACTAGAACAACTTTTAACATTATTTTCAGTTTTCTAATCTCTAATCTAATATAGTCGTTTTACTACTAACCTACTTCAAACGTGATTATCTCTATGGTAATTAAACCAAACTATTTTAAAAAAATCAAACAGTCCGAGTCCAACAGTCCAATTATACACATTGATCACTCCTAATGAATACACATATACCTAGCTAGTTCTATATTGATCAAAATGGACATAATCAGTAAACTAATAACATCAATCGAACAACTTCATTTCTTCAAACTTGTGATTACATCCTCAAGTATTAGAAGTGTACTTGGAAGTAGAAGATCAATGAGAAACTAGGAAGAAATAGGGATCAATAATCACAGCAAACAGCAAGTTGTTAAACACAGCTTCAGCACCCAAATCTAGACCAAGTAGAACACGAATCAATCAGATAAAGCGCCAAATGCAGGAGAATCACAGCTTGAAGTTGAGTCGGAATCAATGGAACAGTAATATTGCAGGATTTTGAAAAATTTTCTAAAGATGAAAGCTATGAATTTCGAAATTGCAGAGATATAGAAGTATTTTCGTTTTCAGATTCTCAGAATTTCCCCAAACTTATTCAATGAAGGCTAAAGTAGCCTATTTATAGATTTGAAAAAGGGAGGGAACTTCAAAATGCTGAAATTATCCCTTAGCCCTTATTTTTATAATTAAACCCCTGCCTTTTTTCTAATTGTTTCTTTTCCCTTTGTATTTATGCTGTATTACCCCTTTACCCTAGTCTAGAAGGTTCCTCCCCTAAGCTTTTACACTTTTAACCCTACCTCTTTAAGAATATTATTGTTTTACCTTTTTATTCTGTCTAAAATACCCTTCACCCTTCATATATTTACCCATAAACCAAGCTGGATTCCCAAATATACCCCTACCCCCTTAGGATTATTACATCGTACCTATTAACATTCCCCAAATTAACCCTGCCTTTTATCTTATTCACCTTTTAACCCCCGTATTAATCAGATACCCAGAAATTAAAGTCAAAAATTCTTAATTAATCCCTAAAATTAACCAAATACTCGTCAATTAATAGATAAAACCCAAATCAGAATCAAGTAATCAATTAATAAGATTCAAGAGAACACTAAAACAGATATAGAATCTATTTAACAGAAAACATGACTACTAATGAGGTTTTAACAATTAAAAGCCTAAAAATCTAAGTATGATAATATGAACAACAATTAAACCTACGATTTTTATCAAGAATTATTCACAGAAGGGAAATCGTAGTCATGCAATCATAAGCACAAGTAAATCAACAAGAAGAAAGGGATTTAGATACTTAGCTTTACTTTTCCCCTCTTTATTTTTCTTTACTTTCTTTCTTTCTTCTGTTTTTCCTTTTCTTCATTTTTCTTGACTTTCCAGAACTCTCGCAACTCTGGATGTCATTTCTTGGTTTTTTTTATTATTCTCAGGCAGACTGTTGAGTCTTTTTTTTTTAGTGAAAAGATTATTGAAATATGAGGCTAGGTGTTCCAGGGTGTCTCAGAGTGGTTCTTGGAAAAATGTTCGCCGGAGTAGGGTTCCGGCGACACCTTTTGAAAGATTCGAGGGTTTCTGGGTCTATTTGAAGAAAGCTAGTTAGATGGGGTGAAAGAGGATATGGAGAAGGCCTTATGGTGTTAAGGGTGGGTTCTGAATCGAAAGTCGTGTTCGCCGGAGTAGGGTTCCGGTGACACCTTTTGAAATATTCGAAGGAAACTAGGGAGTTTCGAAGGACACTGGTTATGGGGGGTGAAAGAGGAGATTGAGACGGTTAAATGGCGTTAATGGCGGTTTCATCTGAACTGTGTGCGTTTCCCGCCGGTAGGTTTCAGGCGGGTGATTGAGAGAGGAAGAAGGCGGCTAGGGTTGGCTTATGAAGAAAGAGAATGCAAAATGAAGGGGTGTAGCATTTTTTGTGTATTTAAAACCCTTTAAGGAAATGAGACCGTTGGATCTAATGAACCAACGGCTCAGATTCATTTTCCTTCTGTACGACACCGTCCCATTTAAGTGGCCATTAAATCGTGGCCATTGAATTGATTAGATCAACGACGCCATTTCATTTAAGTGATGGCCATCATTTCTGGCCGTTTGATCAAAAGACTTCAACGGTCCGGATTTAGCTACACCTAAGCAGGGTCGTTTTAGCTTGGACTGGGCAGACCGGGTGCCATTCCTTTGGGCCTGGGGTACTTATTTGATATTTTTTTTTGAAGTTGGTATGAATGTTTAAAATTATCAAATACCAATACATTTTACTCCTGTAGCGAACTCAGCAATTCAATTAACCCAAATTGGAAAGTATATTTGATTATCAACTGAATTCGATCGGAAATGGTAGTCAAATGGAGGGATGATAGAGACACCGAATCTGCGTGTCTTTATTATCTAATAGAAATGATAGAGACACGGAACTCGCGTGTCTCTATTATCTAATAGAGATGATA
>MU787649.1:51770-64081 GCA_026770625.1 Nicotiana glauca | reverse complement strand
AAATATATATATATATATATATATATATATATATAGTTGTGTTACATTGAAATTGTGTACTATTATACTTTTAAATATTTCTTTCCATCAACATGTAGTAACAACGAATATTAATTGAGGAAAGGAGTTTGATACAGTACCGTTGATTAAAAATTCTATCTCTCTTTGTTGTTGAATTAAGGTTTGAAGAAAATTACCTAATTAGAGGAATGGCAGACCATATTGAGATTGTGACGATAGATGATCAAGTTCCACTACTACTCCATCAAACTCCTCTAATTATTGATGCTGAAAAGGATGAGGTATGTGTGTGTGTTTCCCCAATAGATCATCGAATTTTAATACTTGACAAACACCTCTTAATGATAAGCTTCAAAGGATGAGGTCTCTCCCTTTCTGCATCTATTTCACACACACACACACATATATGCACAATGCATTACTTAAATTGATGAGAAAGAAAATTAAGGTTTGTTTGTGCTTTTGGACGATAGAGAACGAGGTAGGAAAATGCTTACAAATTATAGTAAGAATATAGATCACTTAACCAGTATTAATGAAGGGTACATATTTGGTAGCAAGGAACATGTTTTCTTGGAAAATAAGGAAAACCACATGGACAATATTGACTTAATATTTTCTGCTCACTCTCTGTTAGTTAAATTTTTTTTTATTTTGATAATTTTCTGTCTTTTCCCTGAATTAAGAAAGGGAAAATCTTCAGTCGTTAGAGTTTTGTTTTGTCTGATCATTATATAGTGACAATTTATGTGGGAAAAAAGAAGAAAAAATGTGACTCTTTTCCACCAATTACAGATAAAAGAAAGGGAGAAAGTGGATCAGTTAATCGAGATTAAGGAAAGAGATGGCCAAGATCGACCAGGTTTGCAAACAAGTAAATCTGCAAATAAAATCTTAGATGAAATATATGAAGATTTGGACAATTTGGCTATCAGGTCCACCACCATATTCAAAGTAAATGTAGGGTTACGGGAATCAAATCCAGATGCTTATACACCAAAAATGATCTCCATTGGTCCTTACCATAAAAAAAATCAAGAACTTCACTCAATGGAAAAGTACAAATTGTTATACCTACGACGGTTTCTCCGGCGGAAAGAGGGGCTTAACGTGGAAAGTTGCATCAGAGAATTGGAGAAACTGAAAGATGAAGCACTAATGTGTTATGATGACACAGAGGAACTTATCGATAGTGACAACAACACTGGTCATTTTTTGAAAATGTTGTTGTTTGATGGTTGTTTTTTGGTTGAGTTTATTCGAGAGGTTTGTGGAATAAAACCAATAGGAGAAGACATGATTATCCCTGGAGGTTGCCTAGATAATCAAGTACGGCGTGACTTGTTGTTACTAGAAAACCAACTTCCTTTCTTTGTCCTTACCAAACTTCATGACATGACAAAAGATGAAATTTATGACATACCATTCACAAAAATGGTGAAGTGGATTTTTTTTCATGATTTACCAAAGCTGACCCCTGCATCGTTTAATGAGAGTGCAGGTAATGCCGTACAAATCAAACATTTACTTCAAATAATACACATGTCATGTCACCCTTCAGAGATGAAAACTAATAACCTAACCGGGAATATTAGCAAGGAAGCAGAACTTTCCAGGAAAAGCTTATGTTGTAAACTTTTGCAAAGAGTTAGGCCGAAAGAAATGCCAAAAGATAAGGACAACCTGACATGGCAAGACAACATGCCAAATGCTACAGAGCTTCGCGAAGCTGGAGTTGGATTTTCAAAAGTTGGAAATATTTATGCTTGCTTGGCGGAAGATAACCTTGGAGATAGCACAAGTCTATTTGACATTAGATTTGAGAATGGATTGATGACAATTCCTTGTTTTAAAGTCACCGATAATACAGAGACCCTCCTGAGAAATTTTATAGCT
The DNA here is from genome assembly GCA_026770625.1 of Nicotiana glauca. Lineage (NCBI taxonomy): Eukaryota > Viridiplantae > Streptophyta > Magnoliopsida > Solanales > Solanaceae > Nicotiana > Nicotiana glauca. The sequence continues at coordinate 62,164 of MU787649.1, read as the reverse complement.
TACGAGCAACAGTCACCTGATATAGATCCTAAATATTTCAGTGAATTTGCAGTTTTCATGGATCATCTTATCGACTCAGAAAAAGATGTCACTCTGCTTCGCCTAAAAGGAATTATCGCGAATGACATAGGAGAGGACAAAGAAGTGGCTAACTTATTTAATAACATTGGGAAGGGGGTCGGTATTTCATCAGACTTCCATTACAAAGAAGTATGTGGAAAAGTAGTGCAACATTGTGAACAACCATGGAACAGAATGAAGGCAAGTTTGAGGCGCAATTATTTTCATAGTCCGTGGGCAGGAGTTTCAACTGTGGCGGCCGTCATACTCCTCTTACTCACGGTTACACAGACTGTTTTATCTTTCATAAGTGTTCTCAAGTAGATAATTTAATTATGGCCTATGATTGTTTGGCTTTGTTAATCTTTCCGGTATGGTTTTCCTCAGTACTATTTGTGCTTTGATGTGCTTAATATTGTATCCCATCCGGTAATGGATTATAGATAGCATCTAAAGTTAGAGTCTGAAGACAACTTCAATTTCTGAAGACAACTTCAATTTCTGGTTCATGGGATTCTTGAATCAACAAAGTATCTTTGAATGTTGTTTGCAATTAATCTCTGAAACTAAACACCAGCATATACTATGAGGAATCCTCCAAGTTTGCAACTCATCATCAGGCGTACACATTAAATAGAGGTGGAGTGAAAATGAAGAACCAAACAAGATTTTCATTTGAATTATAAGAGCTTAGATAGATGATAAGCAAGCTAGTAAATGTAAATGCAACTACATGACTGACATTCAAATTTCTTCAAGAGTCAAGTGCCTGCAAGACTCTGGTTCCAATAATACATATCTTTAACTTAAAGTAGAAAATGCAAGATAAACATCAAAATCATGAATTAAGAGAAGTCTTTTTCGGTAAAGTTATACAAAAACCTAAGCTACATGACAAATTTCTGAACCTGCTAAGCCTCCGAAACTAGGAATTTCTCATGTCTATCTGGTGGAATACACCATTGCTCTCCTGCATAAGGAAGGATTGCTAGAATGATTTAAGAGTGCATCCGTTCAAGACTAGACTAGGTCGTTAATGTTTTGTCTTAGACTGCTAGTGGTTCATGTTGTATTCATATTATATCTCTGTTTTCATAGTACATTGCCATTGTTACTTGTTATTATTATTGCTTTTCCCTCTATTTTATGGTTCTTACGATGTTGGTATTATCTTTCTGGGTTATATTGTTGTTACTGATTTATTGTCGATCTCTTTTCATCTTCTTGAGCCGAAGGTATATCGGAAACAGCCTCTCTACCCCCTCCCCCTCCTCGGGGTAAGGGTAAGGTCTGCATACACGCTACGCTCCCAGACTCCACTAGTGGGAATTTACTGGGTTATTATTGTTGTTGCATCTGTTCAAACCTTAGGATTTAGTTATTGGATGCTTTTACGATGAGCAATGATGCACAAATTTTCTGGACAAGTAGCCAAGTTTAATTGTTGCAAAATATACTAATCCTCAAAAGAACTTAATGGTGCATGATTACCATTAAATGCCAGCTGCATTTGATGAAGAACTAAAACGACTCTGCATGATAATATGTAGCTCCATTTCCATGCATGTCAAATCATGCTAACCTTTTCCATTGATCAATTAGTTTACATATGTACTGTGAATACACGTTCAAGAAAATAAAAATAAATGATGAAGCACATAGAGGTTGTGCATAAAATGATCAAATATAAAAGCTTTAAGTTTTCCAAGGCTTGACCAGAATCAATAAATGGCTTACCAAACCGACCATTTACACTTCAAATTGAGATCAATGGAAGCTTGACAAGATAAAGAACGCAATGAATATGTTAATCAAGAAAAGCTATATATAGCGAATTTTTGAAATTGAGGTATAGATATAGAACACACCTCAAAATTTTGAAAATATGAGGCGTAATTGATTGATTCATCTATTTGTTTCACTCTAAATGAAAGGACCATGCTGTTCCTCCATTCGCATCGAACCTTTGAAGACCCACAAATCATCCCTCTCCAATTCTCCAATTTATCCTCATAGAGACATTTTCACAAACACTTCACGCACTGCCATGTGAACGGACTACCATCTCTAAGAAGCTCGTCTCCATCAATTCATAATACAAGAGCACTTCATCTCTTCAGACTTTCCATACACAAAACCAACTCATAGGTCCAGTCGTATCTCATCTCAACTACCATTGACCCAACTCCTTCTCTCGTTCTGTAGTTCATGATTTTTAAAGGGAAGAACGCAAGCAAAAAAAAATGATACTCCCTCCGGTCCAATTTATCTTTTGACAGGTGGACACGAAGTTTAAGAAAAAATTAAATAATTTGAAAATTTGTGGTTCTAAACAACTCAAAAAGAGGCAGAATATTTGTATGATTATAAAAGTTTCTCATTAAGGATAAATTTGTAAGTTTAAGCTAAATTGTTTCCAAATTTAAAAAGAGTGACTACTTATATAGAAAAAATGAAGGAAAAAAAATAAAAAATCACATGGATTTTCCACGTGGAGAGCATATTTTACATAGCACATCATTTACCTGGTTTTGTATGTATCGTGGAATATTTAGTTTCATTTCAAATAAGAACAGGGGGTGATAAGGCGTTCATAAAGTTGGTGTGTATGTATAACAATTTATGTATTTTTCCTTTGAATAATAGGAGTAACACATGCAGTCTGTGCAGAAGCTATGTATACAACGATATATTCAGTTTAAGCCCACGTAGTGAATTCTCAGAGTATAATGTGTACGTTGATCTTATTTCAACCTTATGAAAATAGAGAGAATATTTTTAATAGACTTTCGACTAAAAAAAAAAAGTACATACAATAGGTTAAAACAAACAACAACAACAACCCAGTAAAATCCCACAAGTGAGGTCTGGGGAGGGTAGTGTGTACGCAGACCTTACCCCTACCCCGAAGGGGAAGAGAGGCTGTTTCCGAAAGAGCCTCGGCTCAAGATAATAAAAAGACAAAAGAAGAGAGTATTAGATTCACCACGGAAATCATATGGTAAAAAGAACATAGAAAGCAGGAAAGAAAAAAAGAAAATAAAATAAAATAATAATAATAATAATTCAAAGCAAAAATGATGGTTTGTAAATGGATCCTGCATCGAAAATAGAAAATAGTAAAATACGACATTGCCCCTAGCTATCTTAGACAAAAACCCACCGAACTAGGCTCACAAAGGTACAAAGTAACGCAAGAGTCAACTACCTCCTAGCCTACAACTGAAATACGCGACTTCCATAACTTCCTATCAAGTGTCATGCCCTCGGAAATCTGAAGCCTCGCCATATCCTGCCTGATCACCTCTCCCCAATACTTCTTAGGTCGCCCTTTACCTCTTCTCGTGCCTTCCACGACCAGCCGCTCACAATAGGTTAAAAGCCGTGAAAAAAAAGTAAGTAGTAATGCAGAAGCTATATATGGTCATATAAATTGATTTGAGACTTCGAGTCATGAATGATGTGTCAAAAATACCATCCTTTGAGCAGAGGCGGCGCTACCCTATAGTATGCGGGATCGGTCGAATCAAGTCCTTTTGCTTACAGGTTGTATTTATATTAGGAAATTTATTAAATATATATTAGTAATATTTAATGAGAACCCAGTAATTAAGGCGAATTATCAATTCTGTAGCAAATTCAGAACTCATAAACTTTAAATTCTGACATTGCCCTCCGCTTATGAGTCGGATTCTTATTAATCTTGCTTTTGGCCGAATTTACTCCATTTGCAAGAAACTTCGATTTACCATTAGTCTTTACTCTTTAGCATCAAGCTTTGTAAGATATAGCCTAAATTTGTTCATGGCTAATCTTGGAGCCAAAGTATTCAATCTTGGAGCTAAAGTATTTAATTTTGGAGCCAAAGAATAAAAGTATTTTTTTAATTATTTTTTCTTTATTTGGGGACCAAGAACTTTGCCCTATAAATATAGGCCATCTTACTTCATTTGAATCATCCCATATTTTAACTAGAAACTCATTTTGAGTATTCTTGTAATAGAGAGTTTTATTATATTCCATAGAGTTAGTGTTAGGAAATACTTTGAGTGAACCTCTTCTTTGTAAGTGATTGTAGCGGGGTTATTCTCTTGGGATATATTTTGGGATAGTTAGAGTTTCATCTCTAATTTTGTACTCTCTTTTGTGTGCCGATTATTATAGTGAAATTGCTCCTCTCCACTTGTGGACGTAGTTCACATTGACCGAACCACGTTAAATTTGTGCCTCCTTTTTATGCTTTAATTGCAGTTATTATCACCTTGCATTGTAACTTTTACTGTCATTATAACGTCGTTTGGCTAAATTCCCCACTATCCGAATTTTCGATCCTAACAAATTGATATCACGGCCAGATCAAACTGTGTTAGTTTAAATAGCCAAAATGACGCTAACAAACACTTATGGTGAGAAATTTGATCGAAGTGCAAACTTCGGGATGTGGCAATTAAAGATGGAAGATATCCTAATTTAGGATGGCTTAGACTTGGCGTGCAAGGAAAGGAGAAAAAGCTGGATAAAATGACGGACGAGGAGTTTGCTATCATAGCCAAAAAAGCAAAATCAGATATCATCTTAAATCTCTCAAATAAGATTTTACGTGAAGTTTCTGTAGAAACCACAACCAAAGGTATGTAGGAAAAATTGAAAACCTTATATATGAAGAGAACGGTAGAAAATAGACTTTACCTGAAGCAGAAGCTTTATACGATTCGTATGGGTGAAGGTACCTCTATTCTCTCTCATCTTGACACCTTTGATTCCATTCTTATGGATTTGAGACATATAGACGCAGAAATTAAAGATAAGGACCAAGCCGTATTATTGCATTGTTCTCTACCCCCATCTTTTAAGCATATAAGAGATACTATACTTTATGCAAAAGATAATATCTCTTATAAGGATATTAAATCTATCTTAAAATCAAAAGAACAGATAGATAGTGATATTACTGGGGTAGCTAGTGGAACTCAAGCGGAAGTTGGCTTGTTTGTTAAGGGTAAATCTGACTCAACATCCAGATACAATATTTTACAATGTCGCTATCGTCATAAGAAATGTCACATTATCTCCAAATGCTATAAGTTGAAAAATAAAGAAAAGCATAAGGAAAGAAAAAAAGAGCACAGAGATACTGACACCGCCGAAGCTAGTTTAGCAACTGATGAGATTGAGGAAACTATATTTTTATCTACTGAAACTAGTTTCAAATCTGATAATGAGTGGATTTTAGATTTCGGTTGTTCGTATCATATGTGTCCCAAAAGGGACTTGTTTTTTACATATGATTCGGTTGAAGGTGGAGTTATCCAATTGGGTAACAATGCTACTTGTAACATTATTGGCAAAGGTACAATTCGGATTAAAATGCATGATGGTGTGGTGAGAACTCTCACCGATATTAGATATGTTCCTGAGTTGAAGAAAAATCTCATTTCTTTGGGCACTTTAGAATCTCTTGGGTGCAAATTCACTGGTGAAGATGAAGTTCTGAAAATTTTTCAAGGTGCTTTTGTGATCATGAAAGCACACGGATCTGGTTCATTGTATACTTTATTGGGATCTACTGTTATAGGCACTACTACAGTTTCGGTATCAGACAATTTGTCTGATTTTGATGGCGTTAAATTTTGACATAAGCCCATTGGGTTTTTCTGGAGGTAGAGTAAAATAACTATATCATCCAATTTAGGCCAAGATGGAGATTTATAAGACATGGCTTAAATTTGTTCATGGCTAATCTTGGAGCCAAAGTATTCAATCTTGGAGCTAAAGTATTCAATTTTGGAGCCAAAGAATTCTAGCTTGGAGCCAAAGAATAAAAGTATTTTCTTTTATTCTTTTTTCTTTACTTGGGGACCAAGAACTTTGCCCTATAAATATAGGTCATCTTACTTCATTTGAATCATCCCATATTTTGATTAGAAACTCATTTTGAGTATTTTTGTAATAGAGAGTTTTATTATATTCTACAAAGTTAGTGTTGGGAAACACTTTGAGTGAACCTCTTCTCTGTGAGTGATTGTAGCGAGGTTATTCTCCTGGGATATATTTTGGGATAGTTAGAGTTTCATCTCTAATTTTGTACTTTCTTTTGTGTGCCGATTATTATAGTGAAATTGCTCTTCTCCACTTGTGGACATAGGTCACCTTGACTGAACCACGTTAAATTTGTGCCTCCTTTATATGCTTTAATTGCAGTTATTATCAACTTACATTGTAATTATTATTGTTATTATAGCGTCGTTTGGCTAAATTCCACACTACTCGAATTCCCGGTCCTAACAAGCTTATTAAAGTAGATATATTTTGGGAATACTCTTGTCTGAGTTTGGATGATTCAATATTTCAATGCAAGAAGGATGAGGTATTATAAGCCTTTTATAAATAAGGAAATTAGTGTTCTGTTGAACTAACTTGATATGAAATGAAAGAATAAATGGTGGCTTCAAATATAATAATTAACTGGTTAAAACTTTAATCCATGACAATTTTCTTACAAAGAATGTGATTACACATTATTTTAAATATAAAGCTTTAAACTATACTTTTTCTTATATTAATGTCATTACACATTATTCTATGATACCATAAGCTTAATTTATGCTAATATAATTTTTTGAGAGTAACGGTTATTTCACCTCAGTAATATACAGGAACGGACGTAGTGTACCAACGACGGGTTCAATTGAACCCTTAATTTTCGATGCGGAATAAAAATTTATATGTACAAATTCGTTAAAATTGCAAAATTAGTAGACATGAACCGTAACTTTAAAAATATAATGAGTTTAATGCCAAAACCTTGAAAAAAGACATAAAATTTACATCCTGAATCCGCCTATTTTAATATTGGTAGGCCTGTAACCAGAAAAAGAAAAATCTATATATAGTAATCATAAGGTGTATTCAGCTTTAACACCATTTTCTTGTTTGCATTCATAGACTTTTTGTGTATTTTCCATTTATTAATTTCAAGTACACTCCAACCTCTCCATTTTGAATTTATAACAACCAAACCATAGAGGTAACTTCTTCACTTGTCATTAATTCTATGCTAAACACAAGATGTACCTATTACAATTTTAAAAGTTTATACAATATCATTGGAATTGCAGTTCAAGAAAATTATCTAAGAGGGATGTCACACTTTATTGAGATTACCTAGAATTATTCCAACATATCTCAGACTTTCCTAGGCAACTAAAAACTTTTCAGAGTACAGTAAATAGAAGTGTAAATATAGGAGTAGAAAATGATGTAGCTATCTTCACTAATATTCAAAACGAAAGAACCATAGGAACATGAAAAATCAGTTGCCAATAGAATTTTCTCCGGTGTGCTACATTTGAAAAAGTATTGCTGTAGAAAAAGATAGTAGTTACTTTAATCCAGTATTTGAGGGCTTGAGGCTGATATATAGAATAGAATAAACAAGAAATATAGTACAATCAATAAACTGTCACTAAATGATATAGAGTACTAGAAATCGAGTCCGGAATCGAATTGTGGTTCTTTTGGACGCAAAATACATAAATAGGTGAAAAAGTAAAAGAAGATATTTTTATGTATAGTGCTAAAATACTTGGCGTCATACATTAACGTTAATTGTGCGGTTAATGTATAGTGCCAAGTATTTTGGCATTATACTGAAAAAGCTGACACGCCCAGGTATAACGCCAAAATACCTGGCGCTATACTCCTTTTCAAAAATCGAACAGTCTTCTTCTTCACGACGGTGCTTCTCCTTCCTCCTCAATCTCCAATATTTTAACTCCTTCTTGGTCCCGCATCGCTGCCCCACCATTTAAAAAAGAAATTTGGTCCCCCCGTCACATAAAAGGTGAAGAACGTAGGTCCCACATTCAAGTAGAGCTTCGTTTATTGTTGATTCACACTTCCGGAGTCAAAATTTCAATCTATTTGCTTTCCGAAAATTCTAAATCAAGGTATTTCGGTTTATTTTAAGTTGAAACTTTTATAATAATGCAAATTATTTGATTTGTATGTGTTCTATTTCGGTTTGTGTTTTTTTTTCAAACTAGTATGTTTAAATTTATTCGGATTTAATATTAGTGTTTTATAAAAAAATATAAATTTATCAAATAAATTTGTCTGTTAATATCCTGATTTATATATATGTGATTTCATGCCATTTTGTGTATCATTTGAAATAAAATTTATTTGTTGTTTATGTTTAGTTTAGATTATTTTTTAGCGTAGTAAAATCTAAACATTTTTAGCGTAGTAAAATATAGACCCTTTTAGCGTAGTAAAATTTAGAGCCTTGTAGCGTAGTAATATGTAGTATTTTAGCTTAGAATTTCTTTTCTTTAAGTATCTTATACTGGTAGTAGAAAATGCAAACTTTGTACAATTAAGTTAATAATTGTATCGACACACATAATTATTAATGATAGTTTAGTACTAGTGTGCCTCAAAATATCAAGTCTGGAACCCATAGGTATATATATATATCAATTAAGTTATTAAAAATATAAATTTAAATTATAAAACAAATACATAATTATTAATGATAGTTTGGTGCTACTGGGCCTTAAAATATCGAGCTCGCAACCCATAGGTGTATATATATAATTTATACAATTAAGTTCTTAAAAATATGAATTTAAATTATAAAACAAACACATAATTATTAATGATAGTTTGGTGCCACTAGGCCTCAAAATATCGAGCTCGGAACCCATACAGAATAAAATACAATCAATGTTGTTTTAATTTACAGTTGACGACATGGACGCGACTATACATCCCGTCCCTCGGGCGTTGGATCTATTAGCCCTACAGCCCCAGCATAGATCCGAGTATATATGGGACGGACAGTTGCTTGCGCAGACTTACCGGGCCAGGAGAGTGGATCTATTGTGGGAGTTTTTGAGTCCTCCCCGCATGGTCTATTACCTTGAGGAGATGGGATTATATAGGATTATTAGGATTGGCCGGATACAGCTCGACTATGCTTTGATCACGGTCTTGATTGAGTGGTGGAGACCGGAGACGCACATTTTCCATCTGCCCATCGGCGAGGCCACCATCATACTCCACGAAGCTGAGATTTTATATGGCTTATCCGCTGATGGCTTGCTAGTTTTACTACCTGCGACCATGAGATATTATAATCGACAAACTTATTGGGATATGCTGAACATGCTCACGGGTTTCAGGCCGGAGGATGAGGATGTAGCGTATGGGTCCAGAGAGACCACCTGGTGCATATCCACCATACTATCACCGACGAGTCAGCGGAGGTGGATGTACAGCGATATACGAGGCTGCTGTTGCTCTTTCTACTTGGGGGGGGGGTCTTGTTCCCGAACATTTTGGGGAACCTAATGAGCCTCCGTTTTCTGCATCATATTGCCCGGTTCGAAGATATAGCCATATACAACTGGGGTGGTGCTGTCATCTCATATTTGTGCAGGTAGATGTGCCGGGCTTGCATCGGCGCATAGAGAGACGTTGGTGGCTTTTTGCCGCTTCTACAAACATATTCAAATAATATTTCCATTAGTTACAATTCTACCTACTTATAGTTAATCTTATATTTTACGTCAACTTTGTATGTTAGGTTTGGTTCTAGGAGCGATTTATGCAGTTTCGGCCACCTCTACCACAGCTACTGGCTAATGTAGAAATTCTGCAACTCCATCTAGCTTGTAGGTGGGTTATGCACCGTACTCTTTCATGAGAGTATGATGCCCATCATAATCTCCTCCTCTGTAGGGATGTGTTGGATCTGCTGGAAGACGCACAGGTGAATATCTAACTAAACTTACCTGTTATAGATTAACTTAGTGTTGCGCATACTAATGGTTTGTGTTCTTATTTGATAGTTCATCTGGACGACGTACAGCGATAAGGTGATAGGTACCCTGCCAGCATAGTGCACGTTCGGCCGACATATTTGGAGGGCTTCTGTCCCGCTCAAATGCCTCGATAGTGTCGAGCATCATGCCTCCGAGAGGGTATTTTGTCAGTTTGGCCTGCCGCAGCCTATACCGAGTCCGCCTGCATGGCATGCTTTACATTATGTCACGACCCCAATCCCGGTCGTGATGGCACCCAACACAACTGCTAGGCAAGCCCGACCATTTACACTCTCAACCCGAGCATGAAGCTCAAAACTAGTCATTTGAATATCATTATCAACAATAAAGATAATAATTTTAATTTATAGATAGATATAAGACGAATATCAAGATAATGCTGAATACACTCCCAAAGACCCGGGGGTCATGAGTCTAGAGCCTCTAACAATACAGTGTAATAAGACTCCAATAATACATAGTTTCAAAAGCTGCAGAAAGATAATA
>MU787649.1:25691-49902 GCA_026770625.1 Nicotiana glauca | reverse complement strand
CCAAAAACCCGCTTGTTCGAAGTCCAAAATATTTTTCTTCTTTTCCAAGTTCGTGAATACTGTTCACTATAACACAGGTCCGATTTCCGCTTCTGCGGTCCCCTGACCGCATCTGCGGTCCCGCTTATGCGGCTAATTTACCGCTTATGCGTTCTGACTTAAATCCATCTGAACCGCTTCTGCGATCTAAAATCCGTTTATGCGGCCCCGCTTACGCGCTTACCAGTCCGCTTTTGCGGAAAATCCTTGGGCCACTCCTGATCGTTTCTGCGATCTTCCCACTGCATCTGCGGAACCGCTTATGCGGCTACTTTTCCACAGATACGGAAATAGCAGCAGACAAAAGAATCTGACCTGCAACACATGCTTCAAACTCCCGATTAATCATCCGAAATCACCCCGAGGCCCCCGGGACCTCAACCAAAAATACCAACACATCCAACAACCTTATTCAAACTTGTTCCAATCCTCAAAACACGTCAAACAATGCTAAAACCATTAAAACACATCGGATTCAAGCCTAGTTTTCATCAAAACTTCCGAAATGCGCATTCAATCAAAAACCCGACCAAACAACGTCCGAATGTCCTGAAAATTTGCAGACATATCCAAAATCACCTAACGAAGCTACTGCAACTCTTAGAATTCCATTCTGACCCTAGGATCAAAATCTCACCTATCAACCGGAATTCACCAAAATTCAAACTTTGCCAATTCAAGCCTAAATCTACACCGGACCTCCAAATTTGATTCCGATCACACTTCTAAGTCACAAATCATCCCCCGAAACTAGTCGAACCACCGGAATTCACATCCGAGCCCTCTAACCATATAGTCAACTTCCGGTTGACTTTTCTAAAACAAACTTTTTTCTAAGAGGCTAAGTGCCTCATTTCCAACTAAAACCAACTCAATTCCACCCGATCAACTCAAATATCGATATTGAATCATAAGGCAACACAATATAGGGAAAATGGGGCGGTAACTCACGTGACGACGGGCCGGGTCATCACACATTATGAGAGGGATGATCGGTCCAGGGCGGACGACATATTTATGGCATAGCTTGACCAGCAGTTGGGTACTTGGGACAGGCGAGGGGACTTGATCCCACCTCCGCAGCACGTTCCTATTCAACATTATATGGCATGGTACCGCACTATTTCCCAACTTTTTATCGGGAACCCAGTTCATTAGGCACACGGTCAGTACGTCCCATACGCCGGGAGACACGAGCCCCTGGTATGTTTTCTATTGTTATACCCCATTTTAACACTGATCAAATTAGAGTATAACATATTGGTGATTCTGAAGGTCTAATTAGTTAAAAAGTCGACACCTAGTTATTTCAACGGTGAATTTAAGACACCAATTTTAGCTAAATAATGTTTAAAATTAACTCTATTTTATGGTCCATTTAACCTTTGAGACTATGAGTAAGGGTTCTAATTAATCTTATAGGAAAGGTTATTAAAGCACCCTACATGTTCCGTTAATCACGGTTAACCTGTCAAACTTAGATTAATTTGAAAATATAAGTGTAGCAATTCTTAGTATTTGAAAAAATGACTAAGTATTAAAAAAATACGACTATAGTGGATTTATTATGTATATGCAAGTTACTGAAAAACGATTTATTTAAATAAGATGTAAAATACTAGTGTTGTAATATATTAACGCCACTTTAATTTTGGCCAGTAAGATCCAAAGAAAAAGCCTTGAAATAAACAAGTCTTGTTCAGTACTAAATTTGTCAAACCTGGATTAAAACACTAACGATATTAACAAAACCAATTAAAAAGGACAAACTTCTAGTTCAAAAAGCAGTAAGGCTCCATAGCAAATTCTTCTTTACTCTTTTCAATAAGTAGTTTAGGACCAAAATCTAAAACTCTTATTCCAAAAAGTTGTGGGTTCCTTTTTTAAAGAAAAAATGAGACTTAAGAAAAAGATATACACAAGTTATAATTTTTGGTTTAAACATTTAGTTCGTCTATAAAAAATTCAACGCTGTAAGTGGAATCAGTTTATTAATTCATAAAGTGAATCTATAATTTAACACATGGTGTGAAAACTCCTTAAACAATATTATTTATTTTTTAAAGCTTAATGGCGACTCCCAAATATTATAAAATCCCAACCTTGAGATAAAACCAAAACAGATAAATAAATCAAGGATCATAAAAACTAGACAAGAATGAAAAAAAAAAGAGTAAGAAAGGTGCCATAGGCGCCTCAAGCGTTTCACTTGTTTTCTTGATATTTGGCACATTCTAAGAAAATGTTAGGAAAAGTAGAAAAGTATAAAGAGAAGGTCAATATCTGGCTGCACATAAAACAACCAAATGAGAACTTCATAATCATTTAGCTCATAGAAACAGTAAGCTCAAAAGATTTTCTAGCATAATGCACTAATTTGAACAGCAACATTAAACATATTGTTAGATTCTATACTAAAGTTCTAACTCAAAAGGCTCTAATTTGAGTTAAGTGAGAATTATTTAAATCTATCAGAATGAATTCTAGGCAATAAATGAACTACTAAATGATGTAAAAATGCTTAATGACATATTTTAAGGTTTAACATGTATGTGTATTTAACTGTTGTAATTATGAAAGGATATTCTTGTTTAAACATGCCTTAACTATCCTAAATGATTTATGAACACCTATTCAAGTTGGTAATATAGCATACAGATATGGAAAAAGCATTTGTTATAAAATAACTTGTACAATCAAAGAAACAACTTATTAACACATAAAATGCGATTATCTTCTGAAATATCTAGTTTAACTCGTACAAGATTTCTAATAGTAAACTCCTAGAATAAACATGGTTTCTAACAAATGGGATATACAAAGGCATACACCGTTGGTGATAGTGAAAGAAAGAAGTCTTTATTTTATTGATATGACACAAGAAATATTTCAGGTCCATACAGTCAAGCTTAAGTTTCTTACAACAAATTTCTCTAAAAGACACAATAAGAAATCTTAAGCATGATATCTAATGGTAAAACATCGAGAGTTCATTTGTAGTTTTCTTAAACAAAAGAAAGTGTCATGTGGTTTAATTATTAAATCTAGAAAAAAAAAACTCTTAACACCTTAAGAGTAGCAAGCAAATATGTTAGGATATTTACAGAATAATTTCCATCACTTGAATAAATAAATGATGGTTGTTCTATTAAGCGCATTCTTGAATGGTTTGTGCATTTAACTTTATGACCATAATTCATAGCATTCTAAAATGCAGCATCCCTAAAATAAAACTTTTTCAAATAGTCAGTCAAGTACCAAAACACCTATAGGCGTGATATTTAAAGCAGCAAGCAAGTTGAAAGCACTTTTATGTCGACGCAATTTATTTCAAGCGATACATTAAGAATCTTATAGGCATGACTTCTAAGCGTTTCCGATATCATTCTTTTATCAAATAAGATTTTAGCGGAGTACTTCTCTATATGATATTTAAGTAAGTAAATGACGATTGTCACGACTCGAATTTTCCACCCTCGGAAATCGTGATGGCGCCTACTCGTAGAAGCTAGGCAAGCCAAATTTAATTATTTTTCGTTAACAACATAATCCTTTTTTAACAATTATTGGTAATAATATAAAAGAAATGAGATTAAATAATAAGCGAAAGTCTTAACATTATATAAAACTGAATAGAAATGCAGAAAATTCAATAAAATCCTCTACCCAAGACTGGTGTCACTGTACTCACGAACTGCTAAGAATACAAAATACAACGTCTGAAAGAAAACATAAACTGTTTGTCTCGAATACAATGAGATAACAGACTAAAAGAGAGGATAAGGGAGATGTCGGGCCTGCGGATGCCTGCAAGGCTACCTCGGGTCTCGCTGGACTGAAGGCCTACTCCCACACTAATGCTGCTGCTGCTGCCCGAAACCTGGATCTGTGGAAAATAGCACAGAGTGTAGTATCAGCAAAATCGACGCATATCCAAAACTCACCCGAGCCCTCGTGGCTCCAAACCAAATATGCACACAACCTCAATAACATCCTACAGACTTATCTGTGCGATCAAATCGCCAAAATAACATCATATACATCGAATTAACCTCAAAATTTATAATTTCTTCCAAGTTTTCATAAAACATCAAATTTCTATTTTTAAGTCTGAAACACGTCAAACGACGTCCGTTTTCAACCAAAATTTACAGAAAGCACTTAAATAACATATAAGACCTGTACCGGACACCGAAACCAAAATACGGGCCCGATACCAATACGTTCATTTCAAATTCCCTTAAATATTTTCAGAAAATAATTTCACACAAAAATTTATTTCTCGGGCTCTGGACCTCGGAATTTGATTCCGGGCATACGCCCAAGTCCCATATTTTCCTACGGACCCACTGAGACCATCAAATCACGGGTCCGGGTTCGTTTACCCAAAATATTGACCGAAGTCAAATTTATTTATATTTATATTAAAATTTAGCATTTTTCACACATAATTCATATTTAAGCTTTCCGGCTACGTGCTCAGACTATGCACGCAAATCGATACAACCTAAATGAGGTTTTCAAGGACTCAGAAGCATAGAAAGAGTAAGGAAACAAGTGATGACCCCTTTGGGTCGTCACATTCTCCACCTCTAAAACAATTGTTCATCCTCGAACGGGCAAAAGAAAGAAGTACCTGAGTCGGGGAAAAGATGCGTATAACGACTCCGCATGTCGGACTCGAACTCCTAGGCTAATGCCTCAGGAGGCTGACCTCTCCACTGAACACGCAGAGAAGGAAAACTCTTGGATCTCAACTAACGAACCTGCCGGTCCAAAATAGCTACCGGCTCCTCCTCGTAAGACAAGTCCATGTCCAACTGGACAGTGCTAAAATCTAACACGTGGGTTGGATCGCCATGATACCTCCGAAGCATGGATACATGAAAAATTATATGCATGACTGATAAGCTAGTGTGACGACCCGACCCGTCGTCTCATGAGAACCGCCCCATTTTCCTTATTTTTATGCTTCTTCATATTTCATTATCAGTAATTGGTGTGTTAGAGTTGATTTAGATTGGTTTTGGTAGAAAATGAGACACTTAGTCTCTTTAAGGAAGGTTGGTTTGGAAAAGTCAACCGGAGGTTGACTTATGAGTTATAATGCTTGGATGCAATTTTCGGTGATTCGGTTAGCTTTGGGGGTTGTTTTGTGACTTAGGAGTGTGATCGGAAGTGATTTTGGAGGTCCGGTGTAGAATCAGGCTTGAATTGGCGAAGTTAGCATTTTGGCGATTTCCGGTTGATAAGTGATATTTTGATCCGAAGGTCGGAATGAAATTCCGAGAGTTGTTGTAGCTTCATTAGGTGATTTTGGATGTGGGCGCAAAATTTCAGGTCATTCAGAGGAGTTTTGGTCGGGTTTTTGATCGAATGCGAGTTTCGGAAGAATTTGGGGAATTTAGGCTTGGATTTGATGTAATTTGATGGTTTTAATGTTAATCATGGTGTTTTGATGATTCAAGCAAGTTTTAATAAGGTATTGGATCATGTTTGTGTTTTTGGTTGAGGTCCCGGGGGCCTCGGGTTGAGATCGGATGGTTAATCGGAGAGTTTTGGGATTTTTGCAAGGAAAAGGGCTGCTGGTATCCGGTGTTTTCGCACCTGCGGTTATGGGACCGCAGGTGCGGTCACGCAGAAGCGGGGGAAGGAGCCGCAGATGCGAAGGCCTGGGACTTGGGCGGTTTCTACAGAAGCGGTGAGGGGAACCGCATCGGCAAAGCTGCAGATGCGGGAAGGAGGTCGCAGAAGCGAACCTGGGTATTTGTTGGTATTCCACAGAAGCGGAAAAAGTCCGCAAAAGCGGAGTCGCAGAAGCGACTTATGGACCGCAGAAGCGGTCGTGGCCTTTAATTGAAATTCCGCAGGAGCAGACACGGACCGCAGGAACGGTAGTCGCAGATGCGGAAATAACTAGGCAGATTTATATTATTTCCTCCGCGAGTTAGGTCTTATTTTCACCATTGTTGAGCATCTTGGGAGCTTTTTGGGAGCAATTGAAGAGGGTTTCGACTGGGATTGTCTGAAGGTAAGTTTTATGAGTTAAAAACATGTTTATTACGTGAAATTAACCTAGAAATTCATGGATATTAAGCATAAAATTGATGAACTAGGGCTTGAGTTTTTGATATTTCAAATTGGAATTTAATGGGTTATTTGAGCTCGGATTTGAGAGTTCTTGGTATGTATGAAATCGTGAGGAGATGAGGAATCCATTGAGGTTAAATTTTTTTATTTTCGAAAAGTGAGCCCAGGGCTCGGGTTTCGCAAATTTCGAGATTCTTGATATTTTTCGATTGTTTCAATTGGGTATTGTTCCCTTAGAATATTGTGATGTATTCCCTCTGATTTTGGTTAGATTCGACACGCGTGGAGGCCGATTTGAAGGGCAAGGGCGTCGCGATCTAGAGATTTCACCGGTTCGAGGTGAGTAATGATTGTAAATGATATTATAAGGGTTTGAAACCCCGGACTTGCACAACATAGTGCTATATTGAGGTGACTTGCACACTGGATAGAGAGCGTAGGGTAGAGCACCATTGGGAATTTTGACTCGGTCTATCCCGATTGATGAATTTACAGCGTATTTGACTTAAATTACTTGTTATCATCATAATTTGGGTTGATTGCTATACTTGGGCTTCGTGCCAATTATTTGAACCGTTCGGGGATTGTTGTCAAAAATTCCTCACTGATTTAATTATATATTTGAACTCAGTCATATATTTTCCACTGTTTTAAAACTCAGCCAATTTATTATGCCTTAAATACTTGAAATGATATTTCCATAAAATGTTTTGGGCTGAGCATCATACTTTATTGTTGCCCGAGCGGCTTACGTGATTTTTGTTGACTGAGTAAGGCCGAGGGCCTATATTGTGAGGATACTTATGGATCGGGCTGCACGCCGCAGCGGTACTATATTGATATTGAGGCCGTGAGCCTGATTGATGACATGAGGTGGCTTGATATTGCGCTTGGGATGTAGGAGCCCCTCCGGAGTCTGTACACATCCCCAGTGAGCGTTGTCGACGTTAAATGGATCAGGCTGCACGCCGCAGCGATATATGGATCGGGCTGCATGCCGCAACAGTATATGGATCGGGCTGCACGCTGCAGTGGTATATGGATCAGGCTGCACGCCGCAGCGGTACCGGTATTATTTGTTGTGTTTATCTTATTTCATTTGTCTGCTATTATATGCTGTCGTGCTTCTTCTTGCAATATTCACCTATTGTTCTGGTATTATCAGATAATCGAGTGTGGTGCCCGAGAGGCAGACTTGTGTGCTTATCTGCACTATTTGTTTCTGCATTCATTTGCATAACTATTGAAAAAGTCATTTTCGAAAGAGGTTTTTAAACTGAGCTAAGTTATTTCTAAAGGTTTTACGGCTTCACTACTTTCTCCCAAAGGGGTTTTTCACTGCTCCTGTATAGCATGATAGTTTGCTTTACGTGATTTCTCACTGCTCAGTTGTTGTTTACTTTTATTACTCACTAAGTTTGAGTACTCACTTTACTCCCTGCACCTCGCTGCAGTTGCAGGTATTTATTCACCTGGTAGCGGGTATTAGCTACATGGAGGCAGAGTTGTAGAGGTTTTAGCGAGGTGACTGCCAGCGTTCGCAGCACCATTATCTTTCTATGTTATTCATTACTTTTGTGCAGTGTACTTCTAGACTGTAAAGTGGAAATTTTATTCTTATAGATGCTCATGACTTGTGACACCTCGATTAGGGCTGTGTTGGGTTGTAAATATGTTAATTAATATCAGTAAGTCGTACCTTGCCGTTCATTTGTGTTTAACTATTTTGAAAGAGCCGAGTATGGATAGTTGGCTGTCCTTGTCTTCACGAGAGGCGCCATCACGACTGGTGCAGGGTTTGGGTCGTGACAAGTTGGTATCAGAGCCTAGGTTACTAGGTCTCACGAGTCATAAGCAGGTTTAGTAGAGTCTCACGGATCGGTACGGATACTTCTGTATTTATCCTCGAGAGGTTGCAGAATTTCTAGGAAAACTTCACGTTCTTGAATTCTTATCGTGCGTTCTTGATTCAGCTTGAAAAGAAACTCTTGAAATTCCTTCCACGCGTTTGTATGCGCGCATGAGCGCTTAGTATCAAATGTGACTTGGTGGCTTGTGATTCCCCGATCAAGGGGCGAGATGTGATCTCTGTGAGTTTGATGTTGGGCCAGTCTGGAGGAGTTGAGGCCGGATCTTACCTATGGCTTGAGCTCCGAGGTGCTGATTGTGTGAGCAAGTGTTTTGAACTTATATGTTTGGTATTGTCCCTATTATCCGGAATGGTGGTTGGATATCCATGTGATGAGTATGTTAGTACTGCGAGATGTATCTATATGACTTGGTGGTGACGAAGAAGTCTGTTGGATAATAGATGAACTGTTAAGTGTTCGATTCCTATTGTGATTTGATGTGTAGCCCGAGTTATGGGCGCGTGAAGAATATTTTCGTGTCCCTTAGCTGGGAGTGAAGTGCATTACATGTGGTGGTATGAGTTCAGACCCAGGAAGACTAAATGACTGTGTAATGTGTATGACTGTGGAAGGGATGCAGAAATACTAAATTGAGGAAAAGCAGGTGGGTTATCTCATGCGGAGTGTTCTTAAGTGGTATGATCCTTAAGTGTATGTTAGAAGATCTCATGTGTAATTGAAGGGTATGTTTTGAAATTTGAAAATTCGGGTTGCGTAAGAGAATGGACTCAACTGATATGGGGATGAATGAGAGATTTGCAAAGGATTGCAGTACTAGATGATTTGTGTTTTCACAAACTTGTAAATGATTTGAGTTTAACCTCACTATGGTATTGTGGCATCATTAGAGTAAAAGTGTTATGAGTTGTTGAGTGTGTCTTGATATATGGCTTCGAGCCAAGTTGGGGAGGTTACTGTTGATTAGCGGATTTCACGGTCATGTGCTATGTTGGTTTTGGTTTGAGGCATGCTGGCGAATCAGTTCTGGTTGTGGAAATTCAACCGAGGATGGCACGAGTGAAGCAAAATTTTGACAAAGGTGTGCTTCGTAGATGTGTGAGGATCACAGGATATCTTAAGATGTTGTTGGTAAAGAATGCTCGGTGCATGGAGCAGGAAGATGTTTGTTTGTATTGAGACGAGGTCATATCCTACGGTGTCAGAGTGCTAATGAGGCACGGGCGGTTATGTTCATTAGATCAGGTAAATTGCAGTTCGAATAAGAAGTAAATGACTTTCGAGAATGGTTTTAATGTGTTCAAGATTCTACATGTAACAATCAGGTGTCTTAAGGTTGTGTATGAGGTTAGAGACTGTGTTTTCATTGGAAAATGTCAAGACTTGTGGTATTTTTATGTTAATTATGGGATTTCATGCATCAGTATCAGGAAAACTAAAGGTAACAGATTTAGATTCGCAGAAAGTTCTTCATAGTAGATTATTTTGGGAATGTGGTGTTCCTAGGAATATTTGAGAGAGTGTTCAGTGGCTCATGGGTTTGAGACAGTGTGGTCTTATGCTTGGGTCTCGTGTGGTGAGCCTGGGTGGAGGCATTGTGGTGCTACAGCGAGAGGGGATATCAAATTGAAAATGAATCAGAAGGAAATATAGATAAATGAAGTAGCTTGTTAGTGACAAGAGGGGTTGCTCTGATGGTAAGCAACCTCCACTTCCAACCGAGAGGTTGTGAGTTCGAGTCTCCCCAAGAGCAAGGTGGGAAGTTCTTGGAGGGAAGGATGCTAAGGGTCTATTTGGAAACAGCCTCCCTACCCCAGGGTAGGGGTAAGGTCTGCGTACACACTACCCTCCCCAGACCCCACTAAGTGGGATTATACTGGGTTGTTGTTGTTGTTGTTGAAGTAGCTTGTTAGTGGACCGAATCAGTATGGTAAGGATATGATTAATTCTTCGTATGTGTTCGAGGTAATGAGCCCTTACAGGTATTGTGCAGCAAAGCTCTTGAGTTCTGACAGCTTGCTTAGCTCGGTTTGGATAGAAGGATTCAGTCCTGGCAGTTTAGGTCGTGCAAATGGAATTGGGGGAGAGTTCTTGTTGGATTTTACCGCGATTTGGAGATGTATATTTTCTAAGGGAATGCGGAGCATGGAATGTGCAATGACTTTTCTTCTAGATGGGTTCAATGGGAGATCTTGACTAATTGAGTGAGCAGATGTCTGTGGCTCGCAGGGGAGATAAAGGTTTTCTTGCTATCCTTGGATGGTATGGTATACGCGGTATGTTGTGGAGGATTGAGATTTGCGTGTTCAAGGTTTCAGTTCAGTTCTGAAAGGAAGTTCATAAAACTCCTAGGCAACGGGTAGCCTCAGATGACCAAGGAAATGATACTGCTAATTGGAAGTGATTTGACGAGAGTATACGTCTCAGGAAAAAGGTAATGTGATTAAACTGATGATACTTTGGTGGTATTGCAGCGCTTTCTTGTTAGATTGACTGCTGATATCTGAGTCTGTATGATGATACAGGGGAATTTTAGAATATCTTCCGTGGAATGATTGGGTACTTGAGGTGTAATATATATTCATACGGTGAAATTTGGGATCAGGTATGGTGATTAGTGTGCTTTATAGAGTTGGGGACTGGGAGTTCTCAGGTTCAGACTAGGTAGTGATTGTGGATCGTATGTATCGGCACCGTTTAGCGGCTATTGGGATTTAGAGGCCCGAGTGGATCTCTTCTTTGCTTGGTATGTTAAATTTTGGATATGATGTTGGGGTGTAGACTGGTTGTCTCAATGATTAGGTTATTCTAGACTATTACGCTATGGGCCATGCCGAAACATGCCACGGGTTGAGTGGCGAGGTGCGTCGGATTATGTTGTAGAAAAGTGGTTTATATTCCAAAGACCCAGCGGACGGCTGGGAAGGATTGCTTTTCTTAATTGGGATTTCGTGATAGATGTCAGTGCAAAGGTTTCTACCATTGATTCAGTTCCGGTGTTGAGGGACTTTTGGATGCTTTTCTTGTGGTCAGGCATGTCGCTGGCGAGGTTGTGGACTTCGATATTGATTTGGTTCTGGGCACCATACTGTACCGCTCCGGTAGGAGCTTTAGTAGTGGAAGGAGCAGCTTCAGGCTTCATTAATGATTGGTTTGTTGGCAGGTCAATATGGATGCGTGTTCTAGCTTTAGTCGGCTTGGTTGGCCCCAAAATTTTATTGTTGAGGGATAGGTTGATTCGATCATTAGTGAGCTTGTTAATGATCTGGGGAGGTCCACGCGTTGCTTTTCGATGTTGTGAGACATTGTGATTTGTTGGTTATAGGCACATGTGGTGCGGTGTTATTGGGGATTCATAGTGAAAGTCGAGCGGGAAGAGTAATTGGGTGTTGCTAGGTAAATAGAGTGTTGGTTATGACCTATCGGGTTGCGTGTTGTATGTTATCTGTTTCATCGTGGGTGTAATGAATTGCTGGGGTTCTGGACATCAAATTGTGTGTGGTTATCTATTTTGAGCATAGTGACTTGAGGTGTTTCATGTGTAACATTGTTTGGATAGGATCGCGCATTGTGGCGAGGCCACGTGGAGATATGACCTTTCGAGGTAGATTCAGGTGTACTATTCTATGATGTGAGACGGGGTCTCAGCCTTGTGTTGTGATGGTACTGATGAGCTTGAGGTACAACTCTTTCGTTTGAGTCATTTTTTCATGATTTGAGTATGTTCAGACCGTTTCTTATTGGTGCACGTATTATGCAAGTTGTGGCTTAGGCCTGTATTGAGGTGTCATATCACCAGAGTGGTGTCTTGGATTCGAGGTGATCGTTGGGGTCACAAATGAATACGAACGGATTTGATTTCAGCTTGCTGGAAGGATAATATCGAGGTTCGGCTCAGAATCTGTTGTGGTATTAGTTAAAAGGGAAGTATCTTCATGAATGGTTGATCCGAGAAATGGTTACGGTTTATTGCATTCTTCATTTATCGTTGGCAGTATATGAAAGTGTTGGAATAAGATTTTAGTTGATAAGAGATTTTCTACCGGTATTCGGGTGTTGTGGGCAACTGCTGTGAATAGAAGTTATCGTTCTGAGTGTTTGGGTTATGTAGTATATCATATGACTGCACCTGAGGTTGGAGGTACGGGTTATTACAGCTGGTTCGGGCTTATTCTGATTATAGATGTGAGGTTCTGATCTTGTGTGTGATTTCGGAAAGTACAATGTGGTTCTATGGTTTATGGACTAGATGGATTGTGAAACTTCAGCTATATTGTATTATCGGACCTATGCGAGATAGGGTGACGGGGGATCACCCCCGGGTATAAGCTTGTTAAGGTTATTCAGCTATTGGTTGGCTTCTAGGACAACTCTGGGTACGCTCGAGGACGAGCGTTTGTTTAAGTTGGGGAAGATGTGATGACCCGACCTGTCATCTCATGAGAACCGCCCCGTTTTCCCCATTTTTATGCTTCTTCATGCTTCATTATCCGTAATTGGTGTGTTAGAGTTGATTTGGATTGGTTTTGGTAGAAAATGAGACACTTAGTCTCTTTAAGGAAGGTTGGTTTGGAAAAGTCAACCGGAGGTTGACTTATGAGTTATAATGCTCGGATGTGATTTCCATTGATTTGGTTAGCTTCGGGGGTTGGTTTGTGACTTAGGAGTGTGATCGGAAGTGATTTTGGAGGTCCGGTGTAGAATCGGGCTTGAATTGGCGAAGTTAGCATTTTGGCAATTTCCGGTTGATAAGTGATATTTTGATCCGAGGGTCGGAATGGAATTCCGAGAGTTGTTGTAGCTTCGTTAGGTGATTTTAGATGTGTGTGCAAAATTTCAGGTCATTCGGAGGAGTTTTGGTCGGGTTTTTGATCGAATGCGAGTTTCGGAAGAATTTGAGGAACTTAGGCTTGGATTTGATGTAATTTTATGGTTTTAATGTTAATCGTGATGTTTTGATGATTGGAGCAAGTTTTAATAAGGTATTGGATCATGTTTGTGTTTTTGGTTGAGGTCCCGGGGGCCTCGGGTTGAGATCGGATGGTTAATCGGAGAGTTTTGGGATTTTTGCAAGGAAAAGGGCTGCTGGTATCTGGTGTTTTCGCACCTGCGGTTATGGGACCGCAGGTGCGGTCACGCAGAAGCGGAGGAAGGAGCCGCAGATGCGAAGGCCTGGGACTTGGACTGTTTCCGCAGAAGCGGTGAGGGGGACCGCATCTGCGAAGCCGCAGATGCGGGAAGGAGGTCGCAGAAGCGGACCTGGGTTTTTGTTGGTATTCCGCAAAAGCGGAAGAAGTACGCAGAAGCGGAGTCGCAGAAGCGACTTATGGACCGCGAAAGCGGTCGTGGCCTTTAATTGAAATTCCGCAGGAGCGGACATGGATCGCAGGAGCGGAAGTCACAGATGCGGCTAAGGAGCCGCAGATGCGGAAATAACTGGGCAGATTTATATTATTTCCTCCGTGAGTTAGGTCTTATTTTCACCATTGTTGAGCATCTTGGGAGCTTTTTGGGAGCAATTGAAGAGGGTTTCGACTGGGATTGACTGAAGGTATGTTTTATGAGTTAAAAACATGTTTAGTATGTGAAATTAACCTAGACATTCATGGAAATTAAGCCTAAAATTGATGAACTAGGGCTTGAGTTTTTGATATTTCAAATTGGGATTTGATGGGTCATTTGAGCTCGGATTTGAGAGTTCTTGGTATGTATGAACTCATGAGGAGATAAGGAATCCATTAAGGTTAAATTTTCTAATTTTCAAAAAGTGGGCTCGGGGCTCGGGTTTCACAAATTTTGAGATTCTTGATATTTTTCGATTGTTTCGATTGGGTATTGTTCCCTTAGCATATTGTGATGTATTCGCTCTGATTTTGGTTAGATTCGACGCGCATGGAGGCCGATTTGGGGGGCAAGGGCATCGCGAGCTAGAGATTTCATCGGTTCGAGGTGAGTAATGATTGTAAATGATATTCTAAGGGTTTGAAACCCCGGACTTGCAAATCATAGTGCTATATTGAGGTGGCTTGCACGCCGGATAGCAAGCGTGGGGTAGAGCACCGTTGGAGATTTTGACTCGGTCCATCCCGATTGATGAATTTACTGTGTATTTGACTGAAATTACTTGTTATCATCATAATTTTGGCCGATTGATATACTTGGGCTTCGTGCAAATTATTTGAACCCTTCAGGGATTGTTGTCGAAAATTCCTCACTGATTTAATTATATATTTGAACTCAGTCATGTATTTTCCACTGTTTTAAAACTCAGCCAATTTATTATGCCTTAAATACTCGAAATGATATTTCCATAAAATGTTTTGGGCTAAGCATCATACTTTATTGTTGCCCTAGCGGCTTACGTGATTTTTTTTGACCGAGTAAGGCCGAGGGCCTGTATTATAAGGATACTTATGGATCGAGCTTCATGCAGCAGTGGTACTATATTGATATTGAGGTCGTGAGCCTGATTGATGCCATGAGGTGGCTTGATATTGCGCTTGGGCTGTAGGAGCCCCTCCGGAGTCTGTATACACCCCAGTGAGCGTCGTACGTTAAATGGATCGGGCTGCACGCCGCAGCGGTATATGGATCGGGCTGCACGCCGCAGCGGTACCGGTACTATTTGTTGTGTTTATCTTATTTCATTTGTCTGCTATTATATGCTGTCGTGCTTCTTCTTGCAATATTCACCTATTGTTCTGGTATTATCAGATAATCGAGTGTGGTGCCCGAGAGGCAAACTTATGTGCTTATCTGCACTATTTGTTTCTGCATTCATTTGCATAACTATTGCAAAAGTCATTTTCGAAAGAGGTTTTTAAACCGAGCTAAGTTATTTCTAAAGGTTTTATGGCTTCACTACTTTCTCCCAAAGGGGTTTTTCACTGCTCATGTATAGCATGATGGTTTGCTTTACGTGATTTCTCACTGCTCAGTTGTTATTTACTTTTATTACTCACTAAGTTTGAGTACTCACTTTACTCCCTGCACCTCGCTGCAGTTGCAGGTATTTATTCACCCGGTAGCGGGTATTGGCTGCGTGGAGGTAGAGTTGTAGAGGTTTTAGCGAGGGACTGCCAGCGTTCGTAGAACCATTGTCTTTCTATGTTATTCATTACTCTTGTTCAGTGCACTTCTAGACTGTAAAGTGGAAATTTCATTCTTATAGATGCTCGTGACTTGTGACACCCCAATAGGGCTGTGTTGGGTTGTAAATCTGTTAATTAATATCAGTAAGTCGTATCTTGCCGTTAATTTGTGTTTAACTATTTTGAAAAAGTCGAGTTGGTATAGTTGGCTGGCCTTGTCTTCACGAGAGGCGCCATCACGACCAGTGCGGGGTTTGGGTCGTAACAACTAGGCGGAAATACAAGTCTATAAGACACCTCTCCCACTCGATCAAGAATCTCAAACGGACAAATGAACCTAGGGCTAAGCTTGCCCTTCTTCCCAAATATCATCACGCCTTTCATAGGCGACACCCGTTGTAATACCCGCTCACCAACCATAAATGCCACATCTCGAACCTTGCGGTCCGCATAACTCTTTTGCCTAGACTAAGCTGAACGAAGCCTATCCTGAATGATCTTGACCTTGTCCAAGTCCTCCTGAACCAATTCTGTACCCAACAATCGAGCCTCTCCCGGCTCAAACCATCCTACTGGAGGCCGACACCGCCTACCATATAAAGCCTCATAAGGAGCCATCTGGATGCTCGGTTGGTAGCTATTGTTGCAGGCAAACTCCGCTAAAGGCAAGAACTGATCCCACGAACCTCCAAAGTCAATAACACAAGCTCGAAGCATATCCTCCAAAATCTGAATAGTCTGCTCTGACTGACCATCCGTCTGGGGGTGAAATGTTGTGCTGAAATCTACCCGTGTACCCAACTCTCGCTGCACCGCTCTCCAGAAGCACGAGGTAAGATGCGTACCCCGATCCAAAATGATAGACACGGGCACACCATGAAGGCGAACAATCTCCCGAATATAGATCTCAGCGAACCTCTCTGAAGAATAGGAGACTGCCACAAGAATGAAATGTGCTGACTGGGTCAGCCTATCAACAATAACCCATATCGCATCGAACTTCTTCCGAGTCAGCGGAAGTCCAGTAACAAAATCCATAGTAATCCGCTTCCACTTCCACTCGGGAAGCTCAATCCTCTAGAATACACCATCAGGCCTCTGATGCTCGTACTTAACCTGCTGATAATTCAAACAACGAGCCACATATTTTACGATATCCTTCTTCATTCTAAGCCACCAATAATTCTGCCGTAAATCCTGATATATCTTCGCGGTGCCCGGATGAATAAAGTACCAGTAACTATGGGCCTTCTCCAATATCAACTCTCAAAGCCCATCCACATTGGGCACACAAACTCGCCCCTGCTGTCCACCTCCTTTTTTATACACCTACCCCGAAGGATAAATGTATAAAGGGGAGTTTTTCCAATTTAAGTAACATTATTCGAAATGGGATTATTTATTTATTTATTTATTTTTTAGAGTCGCCACTTGGAAAAAGATTGGTTTTTGGTGTCCCAAGTCATCGGTTTAATTAAATCCCAAATCGAGGAAAATTGTTGACTTCCAAATTAGAGTCTGCGAACCAGAAATTTCGTGTAAGGAATTCTGTTGACCCGAGGGAAGGTGTTAGGCACCCTCGGATTCCGTGGTTATAGCACGGTCGCTTAAATTATTATAAATGGCTAAAATCTAATTTTTTTTATACATACTTCAACCTATAGTGCAATTTTATAATTATTTACCGCTTTTTATCAATTATTATTTTATTTAAGAAAGGGAACGTCGTTTAAGAACGTGTTTTCGGATCACGTCACATGAAATGCACCCGGATCCTCGATACATTCTTATTCAACGTTTTTGGATTTGGATTTGGGTCGCATGAAATGCACACCCATATTTAGGAAGGTAAGATTTATTAAAAGTGTGCCTAAAGCAACTAACGTGTTGTTATCTTTTGGGAAAGCCATAAAATTCGTTAAACGGCCCGTCCCGAATACTAAGGATTTTTTGAATTAAGCAATTAATGAGGGCCCCGCAATTTGTATTTGACTTGGCGAGGCTCGTCTCACTTATTATTAAAAGGACAAACTAAAGCAAGCTAACATTTTCTATTTTTGTGTTATTTGTCTCTAAGGGTCAATTAATTCACGAATATAAATTCGGGCCTCGAATTCAAGTTCAGATTCAAACAAAAGGAAAGACCCTTTTAGCTTGAACCCGTTACCTAATTCAAAGCTCAATTTCATATTTATGAGTTAATTTCCTATACTCCTAAGTATTTATTTTTAAGTATTATTATATTTGGACCTTTGATTCTCATTCAAACTTAGGCAATGCTTTTGGGCTTCAAGCTTAGCCCAGGGGATGTGAATCGAATTTCGGTTCATATTAATATCCAACTCACTGTGGGCCCTGGCCCAACTGAAGTTGTATCACTTCACAACTTTAGAAACAAGGATGTTTTGTTAAGACCTCAACCCTTTGGGCCCGGGACCAGCCCAAATCAGACAAGCTGGTCAAGTCACGTAGGGGAGATCACCTGATCGAATCCCTGGGCTGGCAGATTTGTTCGAACATCTGCCTACCAAATTAACCCCAAACTCTTGGGAGTGGGTTCCACACTTGCAACAAACATGATCGGTGCACTTATCCATTTGAAATTCATTTCATGCTAATATCACTTTAACTCTTTATCTATTAATGAGTTCCTAAATATCACTAATATTGAAAACTAAACGGATGCATGAATTTGACAACATTATTAATACAAATCAATTATTATTTTTTTAAACTAAGTCAAACTATCACTATTGGATAAATTGGAGTACTGGAGTTAACTACAGAAACATGGGAGTGCATTACAAGGATCTGAAACAATTCATGAGTCCAACTATCAGTCATTTTTCTAAGTTCAAAAGTTAAAACTGATCCAATCAAACTAAACCATACTCTAGCTAAAACCAATTCAAATTTTACAATTCAGGAGCCTAGTTTTACTATAACATGTAACCTCCAATCAATGAGTTTGAACCATGCTGAATCAAACCTATTCATCTAACACATGATATGAGAACTAGCTTCACAGTCCAGTTATTACATAACAATTCCAATCCAGTCACTCTAAATATAATTGCAACATTCAACCTCAGAATCACAATAAAATGATTTAGATATAATGAAATAAGAGATCTAAAGCAGAGAATTGATTTCAGCTTCTATTCATGTTGTCAACAGGAGGGAAATACATCAATGTCAACTCTAAGTGTGTACCTGGAGTTTAGCCAAAAGAAAAGGAAATTAAGATCAGTTTCAAGCAGCAGCACAACAGCAATGGCTTCAGCAAATCAAAGCACAATAACACAGCAACAACACTCAATTCTAGCCCAGAGATGACTCAGAGATTTCCGAATGTTTTGAAATCGAATGAACCCACACAAATAAGCCCCGAATCAATTGAAAACAAATCAATAAGCTTCAAAACTTCAATACACAATCACTGAACCAGAAAAGGAATTCAGTATCTAAAATTCTGAAATTCTACAATGAAACAGTAGGTGTTTTTTTTTTTTTTTGAAAGTTTTTGTTTGTTTTTGGATTTTTGCAGTTTTTAATTTCAAAATAAGATCTGAAGTTGGAGAAGAGTTGTAAGGGGGAAATTTTAGAGGTTCCAAACTTTGGAAAATTTTTCAGAGGTCAAAAACTTGTTAGTGAAGGCATTGGGTTTGCCTTTTATAGGCCATCATAGGGCAGAAAGTTCTGGGAGCTTTAACACAATTTTTCCTATTTTGATTTTCAGAAAATGACTATTAGACTCTAACTTTGTGACTTGTTACACAAGTTACTGCATAAAAATGCAGAAAACTGACACTAAGGCCCCCTTCTAGAAGGCCCTAGGGTATTCTTTTAGCTATGAAATTCCTATAATACCCTTGCTTGGGTCTTGAAATTACTAACCTTAACAAACTGGGCCATTGTTAATGCCCAAAATACCCCTACTCTCCTCTGAAATTACTAACTAATCTATCAGCTATATCCAGTCAGCTTAAACTAAACCTAAATTCACTAAGACTAACTAATGAACTAAAGGCAATTCTGGTTAACTAACAACAAATTAAGATTAGTTAAACCCAAACAAAGTTGACTACAAACTATCAAAACAGAGATTTGAAGCTAATATCCAAACTTAACCGAGTCAGAAAACAACAAGTATTGAATCGAAGATCAAAACAGAGTCAATCCCAAAATCCTACTATTAATCAGACTAGAATCAAAACGAAATAAAATAACAAAAAAAAGGAAAAATCAATCACAAGACTAGATTAAAGAAAGGATCAATCAGAAGTGAGTTTAAACCAACATTAACACTGAACCAAATCAGAAGAAACAAAGGCACATCTACTAATAATTAAAACAATTGAACTAAATCCTATTATTGACTAACTGAGATGAATTATGAAATCAAAACTAATACAACAGAATCAAAATCATGCATCAATATAAAAACCAGAGTCAAATCGAATGAAAAGAAGAAAAGGAACAATTACTACACTTATGGAATTAACATAAAAAAACTAAAGAATACTTACTGAGCAAACTCCTGCCAGCCATTAATTTTTGAATCTTCCAAAGATTCCTGACGCGTAACATTCCTAGTCGTGTGTTTTCAAAAGGAAAATACATGATTAGGGATTTTACGGTCCGAAATCACAAAGATTTGAATTAGGGTTCTTCGGCCAGAAAATTTAAAAAATGATTTTTGAGGAGTTCCAGGCAGATTCGAAGCAAACGGGTATGGGGGTTGGGTAGAGAAGGCTCAGGCGGTGCAGTGGTGTAAATTTGGGGTCGTTTGGCATAACTTGTGTTTTGGCCGGAATAATTTTAAACCTATATTCGATGAGTTCTACTAAGATTCGAAGGAAACCACTGACGAATTTGAGAAGAGGATGAGAAGGGGAACAAAGGGTGTTAATTTGGTGGCCATTGGCATGACCAGCATTCGCCGGCGACGGCTAGGGTTTTGCAGGTTTGGGGTATTTGGTTGAGATTTGAAAGAAAATAATTGTGGATTCGGAGTGGGGAGATGGAGACGAGGCTGTGATGAAAATTTGGGCGTCATTGGACACCGGCCACCGCCGTGAGGCGATTTCCAGCGTCGGCTGACGGCGGAAGATGATGGGGTGAGTTTGGTACGAGGAAGACGATATTCTATCTCTAAAATTTGTACTGATTTATTACACTTTTATGTAATTAGACCCAAGAGTTCTGGATCGTTGATCAAAGGGTATGAACGGCCGTGATTAAAAGATCTTAAACCAGACGACGTCGTTTCACATGGGGCTGGACTGGGCTGAGCCGAGTTTGGGCCATTTTGACCGGGTGGCATGGGGTTTTGAGGGTTTGGGCCACAGACCTTGTTACAAGAGTGGCCCAAATTGATTTTCTTACAAGACCAAATTTAATTAAAGCCTCCTCTTATTTCTTGGATTCTCTTTTTTTTTTTTGTATTTTGTATGTTTGTATTATTTTTTTCTAATTTTATAAAGGTGCAAAAATTAAAATAACAATTAAACTAAACTAATTAATGCCTAAAATTACTTTAAAAACTATTTTTCAACAATTTCACAATTAAAATAATAAAAATGCTAAAGTGAACTATTTTTGTTATTTTCTTCCTATTTTGTTCTAAAACAAATTAATACTAATTAATACTAAAAATATGAAATTAAATCCCTAAATGCAAATGCATATTTTTTGTATTTTCTTATGAATTATCATGCACAAATAAAAATGCAACAATTAACACAAAATTCAACAAAATTCACAAAAATTGTAAAATAATAAAGAAATCATTTTATTTGGAATTTTTTGGGAATAATTTGCTTAGGGCAAAAATCACGTGCTCACAGCTGCCCCTCTTTGCCCGGAAACTCAAAGAGTTTTCGTGCAAAGATAAGTGAGCGAAAATGAGCGATTTTTGCCCGTTCGCATATTCCGTTGTGAAGCATTTTTTTTTTGAAAAGTTTGACCGGACCCTGCTTCAGAGATTGCCTACATATCCTGGGCTAAACAGGAATCAGGTCAGTGTAGTTCGGGAAGGTTTGGTAGCTGGGACTACCAAGAGCTGTGATTTCACTGCTGTTGCTACTGCTACTGCTTGCTGACCTCCTTATTACACCAAAAAAGGAAAACCAAAGCTAAGCTAGCTATGCCTATCAACTATGAGTTACAAGATTCCTATCTATAATTTTCTTGAAACTTGATCTTGAGTCTTAGCTGATTTTGATGTAGACTTCGATCTGAATCTTGATGCTCGCAAGTTGTTGGTGCTTGTTTCTTTTTGCAGCATTGAGTCAAAACAGGATCAGCGGAGCTTGTGACTTCAATCAGATTTTGAGCAATCTGCACCTTTATTTGCCTCAGTATTTGAGCTCATTTCTTTTTGTTCTTCTTCTTCTATTCTTTATTTTGGATTGAGACTCATTCCATGGATCATCTCGAGTCCTATACCTCGGGGTCAAACCTGCTTAAGGTACCAAAACAAACAAACGAACGAAATTTTCTGCCCCAGTTTTCACTAGGAAAATTTCGTGAGTTAGTTGTGACACATATCTAAACAATTAAATCAGGATTTTGTATCTTTGTGAATGGATCCAGGTTATACTGGGAAAATGACCGGGTTATGCCGGAAAAGAAAAAGGGTCTCGGGTTATGCCGGGACTTTGGTAAGAAAAAGCTCTTAGGGTTATGCCAGGGAGGTCCTCGTATTTGGCCGGGATTTGGAAAGAAAAAGCTCCTTGATTTTTGGTCGGGAGACTCTCGGTTTTTTGGCCGGGATTTTGAAAGAAAAAGCTCCACGGTTTTTTGGCCGGGAGATCCTCGGTTTTTTGGCCGGGATTTTGAAAGAAAAAGCTCCACGGTTTTTTGGCCGGGAGATCCTCGGTTTTTTGGCCGGGATTTTTAAAAGAAAAAGCTCCACGGTTTTTTGGCCAGGATTTTGAAAGAAAAAGCTCCACGATTTTTTGGCAGGGAGATCCTCGATTTTTTGGCCGGGAGATCCTCAGTTTTTTGGCCGGGATTTTGAAAGAAAAAAGCTCCACGGTTTTTTGGCCGGGAGATCCTTAGTTTTTTGGCCGAGATTTTGAAATAAAAAGCTCCACGGTTTTTTTTGCTGGGAGATCCTCGGTTTTTTTTCGGCCGGGATTTTGAAAGAAAAAGCTCCACGGTTTTTTGGCCCGGAGATTCTCGGTTTTTTGGCCGGGATTTTGAAAGAAATAGCTCTACGGTTTTTGGCCAGAAGATCCTCGGTTTTTGGCAGCGGCCATTTTGAAAGAAAAAGCTCCATGGTTTTTTGGCCGGGAGATCCTCGGTTTTTTGGCCGGGATTTTGAAAAAAAAAAAATAAGCTCCACGGTTTTTTGGACGGGATTTTGAAAGAAAAAGCTCCATGATTTTTTGGCCGGGAGATCCTCGATTTTTGTCCGGGATTTTGAAAGAAAAAGCTCCACGATTTTTTGGCCGGGATTTTGAAAGAAAAAGCTCCTCGGTTTTTTTGGCCGGGAGATCCTCGGTTTTTTGGCTGGGATTTGGAAAGAAAAATCTCCTCGGTTTTTTGGCCAGGAGATCCTCGGTTTTTTGGCCGGGATTTGAAAAGAAAAAGCTCCTCGGATTTTTGGCCGGGAAATCCTCGATTTTTTTTTGACGGGATTTGGAAAGAAAAAGCTCCTCGATTTTTTGGCCGGGAGATCCTCGGTTTTTTGGCTGGGATTTGGAAAGAAAAAGGCTCCTCGGTTTTTTTGGCCGGGAGATCCTCGGTTTTTTGGCCGGGATTTAGAAAGAAAAAGCTCCTCATTTTTTTGGCCGGGAGATCCTCGGTTTTTTGGCCGGGATTTGGAAAGAAAAAGCTCCTCGGTTTTTGGTTGGAAGATCCTCGGTTTTTTGGCCGGGATTTGGAAAGAAAAAGCTCCTCGGTTTTTTGGCCGGAATTTGGAAAGAAAAAGGTCTGTGCTACTATGATTTGTTTTTCTTTTGGGGTTTTTATTTTCATTTATTTTCTTCTTCTTCTTTTTCTCCTTCTTTTTTCTTATGTTTTCCTTTTATTTTTTAACAAAACGCATGAAAGGATTTCGAGAAAACTTCCTTTTTTGTTGCTTTCCTGCTGCAAAGTTGTTTCAGCTTGCACATTTTATTTCTTTTTGGGTTGCACCTGCTTCTTGCACGGTTGCTCTGATTGCACCTGTTTTCAACAAAGAACAATTTGTTAGTTTGAAACGGTGGTTGGTTTTATGGCCTTGATCATCCTAATTGCTTGATCCCGGCCTCTTTTCCGTTGAGAGCTTTTCCGCTTGCTGGCTTTCAGGATTCAACTTTTAGGACTTCAAGAAGACTCGCCCGTGTGGGCTCTGGCCTTTTCACTTTATTCTGCCCTTAGGACCTTTGCCTTTGACTTTCTTTCTTTTCAAATGTCTTCGTTTTAAAACCATCAACCTCTATGGTCCGTTGGGATTGGCCTAACGCACTCGCTGAGGCTGGGCATTTTCTTTGACACTGACCAGGCAGAGCCCTGTGAAGCTGGTCTTGCCACCTTTTCTTTATAATAGTTATAGAATCAAAGTTAAACCAAAAGGGATTCAAAGAAAAGTATGCAAAAGGTAAGCATATGAGTTTAAAGAGAAGCGTCCCTTTCGGGAGAAAAGAAGGACTTATCTGGGGTGCATGATGCCTTCAAATGAACATGACATGCTCCTTGGACTGGACGCCTAACCCACACAACTTTCTAGCTTCTCGTGAACCCATTGATACGCATTTCGAAAACCAGGGAACCTTGCCAGGACTCTTTTAGTGATGAGATGTCTTCTTTTCGGCCGACAGTGCCCTTTGCGGGTTTTCGCCAATCGACCTCTCTCATTTCTCTTCTCACCGTCGCCTGATAGTGCTCTTTGCGAGTTTTCACTAAGTGGACTCTCTCATTTTTATTGTCTCTACTCACCATCGCCTTATGGTGCCCGAAGGTTTTCACCGATAATACTCTCTCATTTTATTTCTCTCAATTGAAATTGTATCAGATTCCAACAATGACGTTTTCCACTTCCCTGCCTTTGCCAATTGATCGGAAGGACTTGGACAAGGTCTTTGGGGGTAAAAGGATTTTGGGTGGAACTACAACTTTGGAACCATTTCGGCG